>JACEGR010003169.1:0-110665 GCA_014170235.1 Listronotus bonariensis | reverse complement strand
CTATTCTTCATTATCTCTAAAAAGTAAAACTGGAAAAATGTCACAAAAATTACGGCAACAACTACAACTGATAAATTGTTACTAAGATGCCACAAGCGTCATACAAATAAAGACGGCAATCAAATATCGCTGTCTAAACGAGTCGTTTACATCGTGTGCGAGCAACAAAAAGGAGAATAATTGAAAGTGAGACAGAAGTGGTGACGCCGTGGCATCTTCTCTACTGGCGAGAACTTTACTAGATACCAACTAAAGGGCATTCCATTTAAGAGAATTACGGGCATATTTTTTGACTTTACACGCATTTTCTGAGTAATTTAGGATAGCCAATCGATCTATTTTAGCTCGGAGAATTTTAAACTCGCAATAAAAAACAACTGCATAAAAAATAAGAGAGTAACACCATAAATATTGCGTTTCTTAAATGGAACACCCTTCTTGTTATAACATTTTTGGATTTTATTGTTAATTCGGAGTGTTTTTTAATAAGGGTACTTGGGTACTATATATCTATCTTCAACTGTTTTTTATATCACTATAAAATGCAGGTAACGCAGGTGGTAGAGTAAACATTAATAGTAAAAAGCTTTTTTGTTGTTCGCACACCATTTAAACAACGCGTTTAGACAGCAATAGTTGGTTGCCGTCTTTATTTGTATGACGCTTGTTACTTTTTTACTATTGATGTTTACTCAGTTCAGTCAGTGAAGTTTTTACTTATTAGTAGATTTTATGGTGATTTATTTAGAGAACGCAACATTTATGGTCTACCTAAGCCTTTTTTTATGGAATTCTTTTTACTTACTTATTTTTAAATTCTAATTCTAATTCTAAAATACATTATTTGGCCATTTTAAATTCCTTTAAAAAATACAAAAAAAGTAAAAAAAAGTTGCCATTTTTAAATGGAATACCCTGTCCAAAAAATTACTAGCAAGTCGTATTTTTTTTGTGTGAGATGGTCCCATTGGAGTATGGGTCGTATTATGAAGAAAAAAATACCTTAAATAAAAGTGCTTACTCACACACGGTAGCACTTTTTCCCTTAGTAAAAAAATACGTTCTTTAGAATATTCTAAAAATAATATCCTCATGCACCCAACCCTACACCAATCCCAACTAATTTTCCCAAATATAGTCAAATTGGCCGCTGATTTTATTGTTTTGTTAAAATACTAATGAGTACAAAAAAAACTATTAGGTAAATGCTATTTTCGCAACCTATTTATTAGATTATAATTTAAAATGCTGTCAAAAGATACGATTTCTGCAGATCTATTTCCACATCTCTAATACACAGTGTGACATGCGACATCAATGTTAATACGTAAGTTTTTAAGCGACATTACCTTTATGTCGCATAAGTCCCTGTGCATTTGAGTTTGAAAAATAAATCTTACAGTTTTAAGTAAAGTATCGTGGAAATTATTTATTTTTTATTTTTAAGAATAAATTATTTTAACAATTTAAATAAAAACACATTGCAACAACTTGTCTATCTTGTTTAATTTATCATATGCTATGCTCAGGGCCGTATTAAGGGAATGAGGCGCCCTAGGCTAGAATTCCCAGAGCGCCTATTTTCGTACAAAGAAAAAAATTTGAAGAGCAAAAAAAAAATGGTCATTCTCTCCTTTTCGCCTCTATTTTATTTATATCCCCGCAGAAAGATTAGTTCTAATCCCCACCCGACCTAAACTTTTTAGAAACTTCCCTGTGTAGCGCTTATTACTCCCCTGTCTGGCGCCTATTTTTTCATGGCGTCTTAGGCTGTAGCCTAGTCAGCCTAATGGTTAATACGGCACTGGCTATGCTATGTATAAACATACTTTTTTCTAAAATATTTTTAGAAAAAATTCAAGTTTGATTGAGATTTACAATACTCATTTTTAAAGAAAAATACACAAATATTAATTATAAAATAAAGGAGTATTTTTTAATCATTAATAACCTTAATGCACGTTTCTAAACTTAAAGCTTAATTGAGCTTAACAATACTCTGGATACACACCATCAATTTTATCTCGGTAAAAATTTATTGTTATCCAAAAAAACATCGTAGTGCTGCTAACGTCAAGCATTATCTAACTGGCAATAAAAATCAAATTCCAAACCAAAAATACTATTTCTTATGGACTTGTTCCAAATTATGGAAATTTGGTCAGTGACTGCGACAAAATTTATTATTTTTGTCATCTAATGTATTATATTTTTAAAAATTTGTAAATAAATATTAGGGCACATAAAGTTGACTATAATAATAAAGATATTTTGCACCTCTTATTTTGCAATTCCGTTGTGGTTAACGTTATTCTGAGTCTGCGCAGTAACGCAAACATGATCCGTTATCGTTATTAACCATACCGGACTCCTTTAATTACGGATGAATACCGAAGAGCTTATCGTTATCGTTATTGTTAAACTGCGTGGTTGCCGGATTGTAGAATTTTTAATATCAATTATTTAAGAAGGTTGACATTTTATTGCCGTATTAATTAAAATCTCATTGATACATAGGCTCTAATTAGCGGAAAATCCATAGCAGTAAGAAAAATAAAATAGTGTAAAGAAATTAAAACGGAATTAATTTACATGTTACAATCTGGCACACTTGCTTTTTATTCTACTACCAAACCTAACCTTACTTTTTGTGTTTTGCTTGGTATACTGTATTGTTTACATTTACTTTAAAAACAAAATCAAGAGAACTATTTGCATATATTTAAATATCAATATATAACTGATGGAGAATAAAAGTAAGTACTGATTTTTCGTTAACTTTAAAATCGGTGAACTACAGGTAAAAATAGGGTTATGTGTCAAAAGCGCAGGCGCAAGATAAATTTCTTTAAAGAGGCTGCAAAATCTCTGTCTAAAACTGCTGCCGTAATCGTTATGTTTAATAACGATAACCATAACGAGGCCAAAAAACGTCTGTGATTTTAAGAGGTGCAAAATGTCTCTATTATTAGGATATATTTAAGAAAACATAATTATTTTAAAAATATCTTTTATTTAAAAAAAAATCTTAACTTTTTTAAATAAATTCGTTTTTAATATTTTCTTTATTAAAAACATGTTTAACATGTGCTCCTCTTAGGGACGAAAATGATAATTGTTGTAACAAATTTTGTTCAAATTCAGTCTTAAATAACTTTTTGATTTTTAAACGATTTTAATTATCTTTTGGAGTAGTTGTAGCTTCTTTTATTATATATATATACATTTTAGGAGATAACAAAAACCCGATTACTGCTTTGGAAACTACGAAATCCACTTAACAAACTAATAATTGTATTTATTTTTAATCATAAAAAATAAAAATTTTATGGGAGGTGTAGATAAAATTACGACACAGAAATTTTATTTTCATTTTTTTTTAATTTGTGTTTGCTTTTAGAAATAAAAATTGATATAAATTAAAAAAAGGAAATGTTAGGAAAAGATCAAACAATAAACTGGAATACGCTGTAAAAAATTGTGATATAACTTATTCCACAGGGTGATCGAAAATTTGCACCAAAATGCAACATTTGGCTTTTCCCTGTTCTATAAAACTGTTTTCTTTCCCCATATTAAATATTATTTTTAATGGAAGAAGCTACAACTGGACCAAAAGATAATTAAAATCGGTCAAAAACCTATTTAAAATTGAATTTGAACAAAATTTTCTTTGTCCGTTTTTTTATCCAGAAGTATACATTAGATAATGTATACATGTTGCATTCTATTTTTTTTTGTATTTGTATTTAAGAATTTAAATAAAAAATAATTTTTAGTTTTGCAGTCATCCTTATTTATTATTATTATAACTATTTGATAATTTCTATTAAATTTAACCGTTACCTGATACATTTTTAATTTGGTGACACATCAACCTAGAAAATTAACGGCACAATTTATGGTAAGTTGATCTTTAGTTTAGTGGTTGCAATAACTGCTTCATCTTTTTTGATAAGGATTTTAAAAAATTATATTAAAAAAAGCATTTCAATATATATTTTTTTTCATTTAAACAACTTTTATCGCCCGGAAATACTTTTGATTTCAAATGTTTTTCGAAGAGTAGTAAATAAATAGTCAGCTCGAACATATGTCCCGAAATGCATTGTTCCAAGATACAGGGTGTTAATTTATTAAAAATATATGTTTATTTTATATCTTAAATTTTCCTTAATAGATTTTAATAACATGTAAAAGTGTTATTTGCGACATAAAGACGGTTATTTAGACCTACTCTACGCTATTAGTTTTTGTATTTATAGGTATATATATATATATATATATATATATATATATATATATATATATATATATATATATATATATATATATATATATATTACTGAATAAGTACAAATCCAAATAAAGCTTTTTGTCTGTAAATTTTTGTTTTTAAGAAAAATAAAATAAAATCGGCTTAATGACATATCCTCGAAACACCTCTTAATTAAGTAAAATTCGTTAGTTTAAATGTTAAATACAAAATTTACAACCATGAATATAAGCGCGGCAAAAGTTGTCAATATCGTATAATATACAGGGTGATTCACGGTCGATGGTAGGTTAGACGTTTATGGAAAACGGAACGTAGATTTTTTTTTTTAAATTTAGCATCTTACATTTTCTTACCTGTTCTATCGATCGAAAATATTTTCAGCATTGCGACGTTGCCGCTTTTATCAAAAGTCCTAGAAACTTTATTTTTTTAAATGGAACACCCCCTATATTAACAAGTTTTTTATTCGCCCTTTTATTATAATACTTTTTGTTAATATTGTCGTATACCTACAGTTTTCTTTTATAAGTTTAAATACTACCGGGAGTCCAGTTATAAATTTACATCCCACTTGTTTTTTTTTATTCTGCATAATAAACAACAAAGTTAAATCTGTGGTTGTTAAATCAGTTATCAAATATATTTCTTAAGATATACCTGGGTTGGACAAAAAGTATGATACTTTTAAACGCGTAATATATAACCATTATAAATATCGTCCAAAAATTCCTTCAAAAAATATATTTACTAATTGTATTTGTACTAAAACATGTTGAGTGCATAAACTGCTACAAAAAAACACCTTGTAGAAAAAACCAATACAATCCCATAGAACCTATAAAACCATTAGAATCTGCGACAAAAGCACGTCATGCGGACCAATAACACTTCTTCACATAGGCCTTCACAGATCTATCTCAACATTTTTCCCTTTATTAGGAGTTTGGGGGTGTAAGGATTATACAGAAAGCAATTAGGTGAACAGAATTTTTTAATAATTCTAGTATCAAATGGGTTAGAAGCGAGTGAAGGGCTAAAACGAGACTAAGAGCTATTAGGGAATTATGGGAATAGGCAAATAGTGCTAGCAGTATTAAGGGAAAAACCTGATTTTATTACTGCTAAACCTTAACGGGTCAATAAAAAAGTCTTCCAACTTATTAACTCTACTTTACAACCTCATTTTTAATAATGCCTAGAACATTTTCAACCTTCCTGAGGAAGAGAGTAATTACCCCTTTACCTCCCCCTTCTCTACGCCAGTTATATTCCAATAACTTGAACTAATTAATGTATTAATGTTTACTTTGACAGTAAAATATCTATTGTGGGAGCAACTGTTACTCAATAAAATGAAACGTAGGAGTACTAGAAATTATACTTCATTTCAAAGGTATTTTGTTTATTCTAACTTCTAACACAAGCTCGCATACTGAGATATTTTTAGTTCAACAGACGGATCCTCTTTTTATTTTTATTATTGAAAACGACTGATCTACGCGATATTCGAAAATACAGGGTAATTCAAAAATCGATCACGAAACTTAAGGGGGTGATTCTACTTGACACAATAAGGGTAGAGCTTCATATATATATTTTTTCAAAATGTCATTCGTTTTCGAGTTACAAGCCGTCAAAGTTCAATTTTTATTTTGGTTTTTTCGCCATATTGCATTTATTTTTTAACCAATCCAATTGATATTTGGCACACAAATCGAGCTTTGCAGATTCTAAAATTTTAGGACAAAAGTACCTTTTTTAAATACCGCCATAGGGCACTTTACCTAAAACTTAAACTTTATTTAAGTCATACCTTTTTAATTTTGACAGATATCGCAAAGCTGGAGGCGTTATTTTATAGACAATCAAAAACCTAAAAATTAAAGTACTCTTTATTAAAGTCGATAAACCTCACCCGTTTAGGCACCAATAGACATCAAAGTTTTCATCAATTTCAATCAAATTACCTACATACATACAGGGTGCCTCTCCGACGAAACCGACAAACTGTACCAAACGATTCTACAACAAAAATTAAGAAAAAAACTTTTTATAAACATATGTCCTAAACGTCTTAGTTTTTAAACTACGGAGTGTTAAAAATTAAAAAAAAATTAAAACTTATGATGTAAATAAATTTTAAGTTTTAGGTAAAGTGCCCTCTGGCGGTATTTAATAAAGTATTTTTGTCTTAAAATTTTAGAATCTGCAAAGCTCGATTTGTGTGCCAAATATCAACTGGATTGGTTAAAAAATAAATGCAATATGACGAAAAACCAAAAGAAAAATTGAACTTTGACGGCTTGTAACTCGAAAACGAATGACATTTGAAATTTTTTTATAAAGCTCTAACCTTATTTTGTCAAGTGATCGATTTTTGAATAACCCTGTATGTGTCTTTACAAAATTCTACCCCAATTTGCTTGGACCAAAACACAACGATCTAAGGTAATTTACCTTAGTCGAAAAGTTGATCGTTTCTAAGATACAGGGTGTCAAAGTTTTTATTTTATTTTAGTAATTTTTAGTATTAGTAATATAGTATTAAAGGGTTTTTGAAAGTAGGGAATCAAAATTTGCTAAGGTTTTTGTCGTAAAAGTTATAGGGAGCCACCTGTAGTCCTTTGCTTAGGTTCAAAGTGTCATATTTTTTTGCCTCTGTATATTATAATTTTAGTATAAAACTTTTATTATTTCATATCTTTTGCATAAAAAGGTATACCTGATAAATATCACCAAGAGCAACCGTTTTTGGAATACTTCAGAATAAACATTTTATTCCATACAAAAGTTTGCCATTGCATTCAATCACGCTTTACATATCTAGGCCACCTGGTAGTGTCTGAAAGGTCTGTACAAAATAATAACCAAATTCTTTGGGCCAAAATACAACGATTTAATGCAATTTTTTTAGTCAAAAGGTTGCTGGTTTGCAAGATACAGTGTCACATTTTCCATTTATTTTTTAACTTGGACATCCTGTATCTTGCAAACGATCAACTTTTAAGGCAAATTGGATTACATCGTTTTATTTTGGCGTAAGGAAATTGAAGTACCTATTTCTACAGACCTTTTAGAGAATCCCGGGTGCACTAGATAAAGCATTTGCAAAGTAATTTTTTTGTATGTAAAATAAAACGTTTAATCCAAAATAGCTCAGAAACGGACGCTAGTAGCGATATTTCCAGCATATCTTTTGTGAAAAGTATGGAAGAATAACAATTATTATTTACTAGCATCATAATATAATGAAACAAAAAAAAAGAACAAAAGCTTAATAAATAAATAATAAAAATAAATACTTTCTTCGCCGAAATACGCTCCGTCGGCATTATCTACTAATAAAATAACTCCTTTAAAAGTCGATTGCCTGCAATAAAACGATAAACGGTAGTCGGGAGAGCACGGTCGTATTATACCTTCACAATACGACCGTGCCTTCCCAACTACCGTTTATCATTTTATTGCAGGCAATCATCTTTTAAGGGGTTATTTTGATTAGTAGATCATGCCGAATGAGCTTATTTGGGCGACAAAACCATACTGCTGGTAGCCCTTATTTTAAAAAAACCGTTTATCCAATTAAAAAAATTAATAAAATAAAATGTTGAAAAATAACTAAAATTAAATAAAAAATATTGACACTCTGTATCACGCAAACAATTATTTTTTTAACAACAGTAAATTGCCTTAGACCATTGTCTTTTATTGAATTTTGGCCCAAGGAGTATATGGTAGCATTTTGTACAAACCTCTTAGAGACATCCTGTATAGACAGTATATTGATACCTACTCTCTTTGAATAAAAAATTATTAAATAAAATAAAATAATTTATATTGTCAGTTACAGATTATTTATTGCAAAATTAAGCCTAGTTTAAAAACGATTTGTCGAAAAATTATATTGTTGATTAAATTAGCTTACAATTTGCTTGTCCGTTCACACGTACAAAATAAAACTGTAAATTTAATTATTTTTTTATGTTTGATGGGTTAGCAAAAACGTGCTTCTCGTATGTGTAGACCAGTGGTTCTAAAACTTGTTTGGTGACGGAACTCGTCTGAAAATAGAAATTTTTGACGAAACCCCAAAATAAAAGAAACCGTTACCTGCTTTCTTTAATTACTGGTAATTATTGTAAAATAATAAAAGACAAGCCTGCTCATGTTTATAATCTGGATAAAACTAGTATCTCTTTGGATTTTTTAAATTTAAAAAATTAAAATAATTGCTTTATTTTTTAAAATCAGTTTACATTTGAAATGACCAAATATGATCTTAATTAAGCAGTAAAATCTAGGTGTCTTATTTTTACACTTTTTTCTGGGTATAAATAAGACAGTAATTTTTAAAAATTTCAGAAGCAATTTTGCATAAATTTAAATCTCTAACTTAATGTAAAACACCTTTAACATGTTCTAACACATAAATAAAAAGTCTACTAAAGTTTTAATATTTATTTTTCTTTAAGTTTTAAAAATTGTCTCATTTTTACCCCACTTGACCCTATGTATATTTCATACTATAATAAAAAAATAATGCGACTTATAAAACTGTTTTTTATTTTTCATCAAATGTCGAGATTGATAGGAGATAGTTGAAGTCTTATATCAGGTTCGACATCTAGTCTATTGCTGTATTTTGTTTTGGTAGCTGCTTGGGTCAAGAATCCTATTTTACACAAATAAGTTGTTCGGAACGAAAGAAGAAAATTAAAGACCATTGTAGCAAGAAGTGGATATTCATCACGAATTCTGCACCAAAAAATCGTAAAGTAGCTTTGTTTTAAACAGTGGCCCCATGCTGGTGGTTTTCCTAAAAATGGTTTATAAATCTCGTTTCATATACTTTTGGGCTTTTGCAGGTTAAGTAAAAAAATTAATTTTGTTTTCGAGATATTCATCATCAAACTTCAATGGAAAACTAACCTAAATTTACAATATTTTCCCCTCTTTTGCAAATACTTCTTGATTTAAACTAAATTGGCACTTAATATTTGATGTCCACAACAGTAGCCATGGTGCTGCCATGGGATTGGAAATTGAAAGTTTTTTGATAATAGGGGCAAAAAAATAAATAGAAAAATGATGTTTTAAATCGAGAATTATTTTCAAAAAGAAGGGGAAATATAGTAAAAATAAAATTAATTTACTTTTTAAGTTTGATGCTGGATATACCGAAAAAAAGTTACCAACTAAATATTTTTTCAGATTTGTAATAAGCCCCCAAAAATGCCCGTATGGCAAAAATAATCAAATTCGGCTTAATGTCCGATAAGTAAACAATTACCATACGTCTCAAAACATGTGTGCATTTTATTGGTATATTGGAACAATCAAACATATCATCTTTAAACATTTATAAATTATTAGCAATAACAAACTCACTTAAGTAATGTTAAGCTTTTAATTTCTCTCTTACCAAAACAAATGATACAAAAATCAAATTCTCTTTTGAAGGCGATCATTTTGTTACAACCCTAAAACACTTTTGTCTCTTTTTTTTATATAAATTTAATTTGTTTAGTTTTTAAAGAATATTTGCCATAAAAGACAGCCGAATCAACCATATTTTATTATGCAAACGGTCTTTTAAATTAAAGGACATAAATGTAAAAACGTTTGCAACTAAGCTTCAAGCTCAAATGGCCTCATCAAAGCTTTACCCCGAGATAACCATCAGTAGTGTTTTATGTTTGCTGCCATCTATAATCTTCAAACAGTAATGAAACGGGATTGTAATGGACGTGATTTTAAAAAATGAATTATTTTAACAGCTTTATCCAAAATCAATTTTATATTTGGCGTCATTTTCTTTATCGCAAATGTCTGTCGCTATGCAGCATACAATGGATGGAACTACATACAATCAGGCGCTTTACGCATTTTTTGTTATTATTACTAGTGTTCTCGCGGATTCCCTACAAAGGCTTTGCGGAGCTCCAGAGCTCCGCGGAGCACACTTTGAGTCAAATTAGCCAATTAGCATCTACACCACCTCATTTGTTTTCTGTCGATCAAATGAAGTAGTTTCGACTATTTAATTAATTTTATTTATAATAGCAACTAAACAATTATCTCAAGTACTTAATATTTCTTTTGCGCTGGTATTTAATCAACGAATGTGCTCAAATGCCTTCCATTTTGTGCGATGCATTGTTGAACTCATCTTGTACCAATGGTGATCAACCTAGATGTAAATATTTGGTATTCTTCTGGTGTCTAATTTTAAAAACTTAAAGCAAATTATTTTAATTTTATTCAAAGTATACCAAATATTTACATCTACAGTGTGTCTACGTAAGTTGGTGGCATATGGGAACCTTTTTTATTATTAATTTTACAAAAAAATGTATTCATAATAAAAAGTTATGCATGTTCCAAAACCTAAAAATGCAATAATCAGATATCAAATTGTGTCAGTCATGTACGAGGTTTGGCCAAAAATGTAATTTTTGCTCAAGAGTAAAGTACCTGTATTTTTGCTAATATTGCAAATTGTTATAAAGAAAAAATGTTTAGAATCAAAAATTACTTTCAAATATGCAATTTTGTTCATTTAAAAAAATATGTATTTTTTTACGGAATATGTTTTTTCACCTCTTAAGTTGGTTTGGCTAAGGCAATTTTTTTACATGAACTTTCTAAAGATCCTTCATTGCGACTCGCTAATATATGGTTTAATATGTTTGTATTGTTCCGCACTAGTGCGGTAAAGTAGTGTGGAAAAGTAACACTTTTAAAACTAAAATGCTTGCGGAAAAGTAAACTTTTTCGCATGCGAGTACTGAAAAAATCATATGGTTCAACAATTATGCCAGTAAACGTATAGTACATCTAAGTAATATTCTTTTTAAGCGTCTTGCAAGTGCTACTCTATGCGTAATTATAACAAAATAATATTCTTAGTACATAAAGAATTTCAAAGCGAAAAAGATAATTAAAATAGGCGGTTACGAGACAACAAATTTATTTTTAGTAAAAGAGTTATTCAGTTTTTGTACCGGCAGATAAAAATAATCACTAGCCAAAGTATAACATGTTCTGGGCCGGAATACACTAAAAACAATTATTTAGTTGCTGTAAAAATAGTGTTGAGACGTTATACAGGGAAAGTTTTTTTGATGTTTAGTACACGGATCTCAGAAATGGCTGTAGCTGCAGAAATGGTTAAAAGGGAAAAGAATTGTAGTTTTTCTAGCTTAGTTTAAATTACTTTTTTTCAATCTAACAAAATCAGGGCTTACTAGAGATTTTGAAATAACCGTTTTCCCCGGTAGCTCGCCTAATATTCGGAAAAGAAAGTAGTGTAAATAGAAAACTCGTACATATTTATGTTCTAAATAAAACAGTATAATTTGATGTTTAATCTAATAGTCCGGTTTTAAGCTATGATATAAACTTACACTCTTTTAAATGGACAGCATAGTTCGCTATGACATTTTTAAAAAGGCGCTTTATAAGCTTTTTAACGATGTATGTCAAAATGTACTTAAAATAAAAACTAACGTATTTTTGCAGATAATTATTTTTAATATTTCTATTTATCTCATTTACCCCTAAACAATTAAATGATTTTAATAAACAATTACATGCCAATTTTCCCATTCAATATTATATACTTATAGTACCTATATATACATACGTTTAATCCCTTTCCTTTTAAAAAATGTTTTCCTATAAGATTTTAATGATGAGATACTTTAAATAAGAAATACCGGATATTTATGTTATGTTATGTATATTATTTTTTTAATTTTTACCGATACATTAATAATATTTGACATGTGTTGGTTTTAAGTTCATAAAAAGTAAAATAAAGTAATAAAAATACAGTGGCGAAAATAGTCGGCGATTTTTGGGGCAGAGGGCTTAAGCCCCAGTTTATAATGCATACAGGGTATTTTGTAATTATGGCAAAAACTAGGTCTTATTTTTGAGCTAATTTTATAAAAAAAGGTTTTATAAACATGGGTATGGAAGAGCATTATTTTAACAGTGTTTAAAATTCTTTAAAGAAAAATCGTTTTTTTTATTGATATCTTCAATATTCCTTGACCCATTTTATTAAAACTTAGCAATGTTATTAGTAGCGTTAAGTGAGTAACTTAGATGTAACTTCATTAAATTTATTAAGTCCAGTGTCGTGTCAAGCGGCACCCAAACAAATTTTTATGAAAAAAAATGTACGCTAGAAGCTTTTCGGCATTTTTTATGGTTAATTTAACAATATTAACATTCAAAATAACGAATTTTAGTAAATAAGGCGTTTTTCATTTTTTTTTATGATTCTTTTGTGGTCTACAGATATGTTATAGAACTGATTTATTTTTTTTCTCTTGAAAATTATGTAAAGTACAGAAAAAGAAAATATGAAACAAAAAAGATTTATTTTTGTTTGACTAACTTAATTTTGACATATATCGCAAAGCTGGGGGCGTTATTTTATAGACAATCAAAAACCTAAAAATTAAAGTACTCTTTATTAAAGTCGATAAACCTCACCTTTTAGGCTCCAATGGACATCAAAGTTTTCATCAATTTCAATCAAATTTCCTACATACATACAGGGTGCCTCTCCGACTCAACCGACAAACTTTACCAAACGATTCTACAACAAAAATTAAGAAAAAAACTTTTTATAAACATATGTCCTAAACGTCTTAGTTTTTAAACTACGGGGTGTTAAAAATTAAAAGAAAAATTAAAACTTATGATGTAAATAAATTTTAAGTTTTAGGTAAAGTGCCCTCTGGCGGTATTTAATGAAGTACTTTTGTCTTGATTGATTTTACCCCCTTTCTGACGATCGATCAATTTGAAATTTAGTACACAATTTTAATTTTGATAACAATAATTTTATCAAAATTATAATTTTTATACAATATGACCGATTACATATTACTTCACTACAACCTCAATATGAGTATTAAATGAAAGGGCTTGATTGGTAAAATAGAGCTTACTATAAAAAAAATTCAAGATGGCCGCCGCTACACAAGGGCAAATTACATATTTTTGACTACCTTAATATAAAATCGTAGGTTAGTTATAGTAAGGCATTAAATGATCTCAACAGAATAAGTATCAACTAACAATAAAACTAAAAACTTGAAAATAAATTATGTAAAAAAATGTTTTATGTTAAACGCTAAAAATTAATAAGGTCCTAGCTACCAGAGCGCTCTAATCTTCTCATCAATCTTAAGTATTGATCAGCCAAATAATAAAATCGTGGGCCACATGAAATTTCTACCATGATATTAATCCTGGATACGCTACTCTTAACGATTTTATTATTTGTTTGATCAATACCCAAGATTGATAAGAAGATCGGTGCGATCTGGTAACTAGGACTTACCGAATTATTTTTTAAGTTTTAGTAAAATAAAACCGTTTAACATATATTTTTTACATAATTTATATGCGATTTAAATTAAATGGTGTGAAAATGTACGAGGATAATTTTGTCCTAAGGACTTGTTCATCAAAAGAAAATTATTAATTGGAATTGTCTGGTTCCTAATTACTTAAAGCTTACGAAAGCTATTACAACTTTTTAATATTAGATATCTAAGTACACATGCAAAATAATTAGTTTTCGCTTTCATTTACTTCTCTGTCTTTAATACGGCAAAATTTCCACGGCATAAATCACTTTATTTAAAACTCATACACTTTTTACTTAGTCCATTCCTGACTACTCTGCATAACTTTCGGGTTATTGGAACACAGGATTGTTGCCAACTTGCATAGTATATTATCCACATCAAGTTACGATTGCTCTACAACTGACTCACCAGTATCTAGTTTACCTTCTAGATATCTTCTAGAATAAAGAAATTTTATAAAAATTGGGAATTTAAACACAAATTTATTTCTATTTGATGGTTACTTTTCCGTATTTTAATTTGTATGTCTATTCATAAACTGGCTCAGTAAAAAATACTGCAACTCTTAAATAACTTTTGAAACCAATTAAGCCATATTTACCAAATTTGGTATATAAGAGGTATCGGGACTGAAGAATTTAGTAGTAATATCGGCAGCCTTGCTAGATTTCCCAGTTTTGTGCACACATATGTTTTTCGTTTTATTAAAGGAAATGTCCGATTTATTTTTATTGTAATAAATTGCGCAAGGCCAAATTTAAAATCCACAAATTTTCAAAGTTCCACTTTTACTAGCTGCTAAGATATGACAATCCCAAATTTTAGCTAACAAGTTCAGATGCGCTCAAATATCTCTAAACCGACTTAAGCTGCGTTTACAAACGGTATTTAACGGTTTCTAAGCAAGTAGAATTGAACTGTGATATTGTGATTGTTGCCAGATTTTCCAGTTTTGCGCTACATGTAATATTTTTGGTATTTTAAATGAATTGCTTTATTTATTATATTTGCAATAAAAAGAGCTGCCAACCTTAGTAAGATTCCAAATTTTTAAAATTTAATCTTTACAAGTTACCGAGATATGACAACACCGCAATTTTATTAAAATTTGACAACGATGCTGATATCACGGATTAACTAGGCATGTCTAAAAACCTCCAGATGCCAAATTTTGCAAAGACAGCTCCAGCCGTTAGAAAGATATTAAGGCTCTAACATACTCTTTGCTAGCGGTGTAGTGTCACCAACTAATATTATGAACAGAATTTTAAAAATTTTAAAACTTACCAAATTTGATCCGCTCAATTTAATGCAACAAAAATAAATGAGGCATTTCATCAAAAAATATACGTGGAGCAGAACACTGGGTAATCTGGCAACAGTGTCCTTATTACTATTTAATTCCCCATGTCCAAAATACCCTAGATACCAAATTTGGTAAATGTAGCTTTAACGGTTTTAAAGATATTCAAGAGTTGCGGTACTTTTTACTAACACAGTATGGTATAGCTTTTATGATAAATAATAACTAATGAAACATTTCTCGCTAATAAATTAAAATTTACGTTTGTCTAAATAACTGGGTTCTATCATATCATAATTTCACAACTTTATGAATGTAGTTTTTAAAATAATGACTTACAACAATACTATTTACATATTACGATTCCCAAAAAATTATCAAAATTTCCTTATGGCACGAGATGGGATGTTCCATGGGATGGGATGTCCGGCCGTTTTGGCGACGGCATATGTAGTTTTTATTTAGTTATTATTAGGATTAGCAAAACAGTGCTATAATTTTGAAATAATCTTTTTATTATAAAGGTTTCCTCTATGGCTTATAATAAACTGGTTAGATTTAATTAGTATTTTAAAGACTGGGGAATCACTAATTCTTTAAGAGTATATAATTTAGCGGCGCAAAATAAACCTTTGTAATAAACCGACACTAAAGATAAGTTTCATCGCATGAAATATGAAATTTGAAGTCCAAATAACAACGCCCACTTGTGTGGACATATCGTCAAAAAAAAAGCAATTTTCTTAACAAGTGTAAAAAAATATATCATGAACATTAAAAATATTTATTTTTCTACAAGCGAAGCATGATGAGATGAAAAATATAGCACATAGTCACAGCATGAATTTTGTTTATTTAATTTAAATTTTATTTAAATTAGAATTGCCTATTTGTAGCCAAAACACGAAATATGTTAAGGCAAAGCAGCCAAGATTTAAAAATGCCTTATCACATAAAAAGACCTGTTAGTGACAATTTTGTATATTTAAAAGTTCTTTATACTCCTTAAAAAAATTATAATAATTTTCGATATTTTCAAAAAGAACGCTACTTTTCTTTTAAGCAAAATTGATATTTTTTATATACCCAGTACACTACTGAAAATATATATATCAGAAAATTGATAATTAAAAAGTTTTCGTCGATACACTATACAGGCTGTTTCAAATTCAAGGGGCACCATCAGGTTCTCGGAGACGAAGAAGTCAGAGGGTTGTATAATTTGGGGTGAAGTTGCGCATTTTTATGCTTAACAATATTCCGTTTTAAAAAATTTAATATTTGCAGCCGTTTCGAAATTATCCGAAAAAAACGAAATTTTGCGAAACGATCGAGAAAATTTCTATTTGGGGGTAGAGAGAGACCTTAGAATAGGGCCGGGATAACCCATGCCGTGTCTTTTTACGTCTGGGTGATGTCAGCCAGATGGGACCTACAGCTTAACGTGGGTTTCAAACCCCGGTCCTATGCGCGACAACTTGAGACTTCGTTCTCACCACATAACAATGTAGGTGTTATGTGGTTCCTACCCAGGGGGACTAACGAACCTACCAACTGAGTGGGGTCCGCATGTCTACGGTTGCACGGCAAAGTGTGTTTCGGCACCTTAGTCCTTGCTAGCTATTAGCGTCGATACATTTTGCACTTTGTCCGTCTTGTTGAGCTTACCACTAAATTACTGACCTTGGCCGCCGGCAGAATTCGAACCCATCTCACGTCGTCGGTTGTGCGCTCAACGAGACCTGGCGCCTTACACGCCAATCACCCGCCTTTTTTAGGGGTAAGTATGCACTCATTTTTTCTATCACTACGAATTCTTTTTATTTATTTATTTATAATTCAACTAATAAGAAAAATTGTAATTTATATACCTTTACTGAAACGTATTGAAATAAAGCATTTAGGTAATTTAAACGCCCCTATCAAGTTTATCGCAGTCTGTCATAAAAATGGTTGCATACTTACAGTAGCGTAGTTAGGCGTATGTGGTGTAGACGGTGTATATGGTTTTCGCGGTTTAAATCCCCTCTTCCCCTTAGCATAAGGGAAGAAGGAAAGAGAACATTTGGAGGTTAAAACATCAGTAAAATGAGATGTTTTTCGAATGCAAGGATCTTTTAATTTTATTAATATTTTAATTTTAGATACCAATTTTTTTTGGTATTTAAAACCCCCTTCCACCCCCCATACACACACACACACACACACACCTAAGCTATATATACGTCCGTGGCGGTGTAGGCGATCACCTACGGCGTCGTGCCTGAATGAGCCTCTCGGCAAGGTAAGTTATGAAATGTGAGACAGGGACAAAACATTAAAATGTGGATAGAATGTATTAAATACCATTAAAAAAGTGTGTATTTAAAAGTAAGGATCCTTTTCTTTCTTTTCTTTTGGAATTCAATTGTTAGGTGTGATAAAAGGGGCCTCGCAGGAGCATGTTTAACGTATTTTGCGGATGATACAACGGTAGTTTTGTAAGACAATGATCTTGAACAATTGAGAGAGAGGGTGGCAGATACACAGTTGAGGGTTACTGACTGGTTCACAGCAAATAAGCTGAGCCTAAATGAGGCAAAAACTGAGTATATGTATTTTACATTAAGGCGTGCTGGGCAGATAAACTCGCTCGAGTCGGTTCGTTTCCTAGGAATCCACATTGATCCCAAATTAGGTTGGAACTCACACATTGACGATCTATCAAAAAAACTAGTTTCATGTGTGTATGCACTTCGAAACTTATCACTTTCAGTTTCCTTAAATGTTGCCTTAACAGCTTACTACGCATGCTTCGAGTCAAGGGTTAGATACGCATTGCTTGCTTGGGGTCATGTTCCAAATGGCAGCGTATTTTTGGACTACAACGAAAGGCTATACGTGTCATAAAGGGAGTAGACTACAGATCCGACTGCAAGCCTCTGTTTGTTGAATTAAACATACTAAATTTTCCTAGCTTATACATTTTGCATTGTTTACTTTACATGAAAGACAACAACACAACCTATATTCAGAGACGCATTTACATATTTGCCGCCCCGCAGGCTTTTATTTCTCTTTTTGCCGTGAAAATAATTAAATTTAATAAAAAAAAGGTCCTCACTGTCATTTCTTTAAATTGTCCATACTAAATACAAAAATCCACAAAATTATTTGTAAGTACCACTTTTGACGCCCCCTAAACAACACCTGCCGCCCCCTAAAAAACGCTGCCAGAGGCTTCAGCCTACTCAGCCTTTTGGTAAATACGCCACTGCTTACATGACACACGAAGACAATCATTTCCATCTAACAAGAAATAGAAAGAACATATACCCAGAATATGATCGAAAAATAAAATTAGGACAGGTATATCCTACTATGGTCCTAAATTTTATAATGTTTTACCGCAACCAGTTACAGTTACCTTCCAAAAATTCAAAATGGTGCTAAAAAAATATTTAGTGACAAAATGTTTCTATTCCCTAGAGAAATTCTACAAGAATAATTTCAGTGACATGATTGCCTAACGATTTGGTTTACTGCTTCATGTATGGTCTCTTCTGTTCTTAGATCTGTTTTTGTTAATGCGAGTAAATTTGTTATCAATGTTCTTAGATGTATAATCTTTTAAATTGTACTATAATTGTAATGTATATACATTTTTTTTTAATGTATTATAAAATATTATATAATAGCATTTTACATTGTCATCTACCTCTTGACGTATGTAAGCCTTTTTGGTGTTTTAACATTAATAAACTTTTTGTTACTTTTTGTTACTACTTACTGTTTTGTCCTTAACTTTTTTCTATCATTTGTCGATAAAAGAGGCCTCACGTATACGACTTTGTCTACGCCTGTTTTTGCTTACGCTACGCCACTGCATACTTACCTGCGAACGAAAATGTCGATTTCGTTTGGGATAAAATCGTTATTTGTAGACTACGATTTAGCAAAAAAGCCACGAAGTCATCAGTTCTGCATCACTTTAAAATTATTTATCCTTTTTGTTGCTTGAACACGATTTAAACTACGCGATTACAGAGAAATAGTTTATTGCTGTCTTTATTTTTATGACGCATCTGGCTTTTTCCTAGCTTAATTCTACGTTCGAAACATCGCATAAATGTATGTAAAGGCCGGTCCAGACACAACGTCTTATCAAACGATTTATCGAATCAGACAAGTCCTATCAAGTAAAACGGCGCGTGTGGACCACAAAACGTACGTCTTGCTTGATCGAAATAAGGTTGACCGATAAATCGAAAATTTGAAGAGCGAGGCATCATTTTATGAAAATTAGTTCGACAAGTTGAAGCGTGTGGACAAACTTCCGTTTTATTGGAAATTGTTTTAGTATATTTTCGTAGTACGTATCGCACTAGTTGCTTTGTGTATGCATATTTAAATATATTTTGCATTTGAAAATTTAAAAGCAATATGTCTGATCTTCGTCAGTGTTTCCGACAATTTTTAACAGAATTTATTGAACTCTATCATAGTTTCCCTTGTTTGTGGCAAGTTAAAAGTCCCAAGTATAGTGATCGGAATAAGAAGTCCCAGGCATATGAAATAATGATTGAAAAATACAAGGAAATTGATGAAGCGGCAAACAAGGAAACAGTTACCAAAAAAATTAACTCTTTACGCACCGTTTACAAAAAGAAAGCGCCAAAATAATGAAATCCACTAAAAGTGGTGCTGGTGAAGATGATATCTACAAACCGACGTTATGGTATTTTAATTTGCTTGAGTTTCTGAGTGACCAATATCAAATAAGACAGTCGACAAATACTATCGATGATGAGGCACATCAAGAGGAAAGCGAAAAAGAGGTAAGTAATATCTATTTATTAATAATAAAAGTAAATCCTATAGGTATCCAAAGCATTTTATTGTTCAAAATTATTTAACTCTCTTTTTATAACATGTAATACAAATTATGAACTACTGAAAAACTAAATTATCTTGCCATGGGACTGAGCCTTCATTGTTAAAATAGCCACAGAACTTTTCTCTAACTATTTTCCATTATTAAAAATTTGACCTCTTCTTCCTCTTTGAAGGTCATGCATTAAATTAGGATCACACCTATCTCCTAACTCAAGAGAATAATCTGCAGTAATATTTTCTCTATCCATACTTTCTGGAGGTGTGTAATTTTGTGGAGATTTCTTGCGAAGAAAATTATGTAATGCACAACATGTCAAAACAACCTTGTCAATGCTTTCTATCTTCAAATTTATAGCAGTGTGGAAAACTCGAAATCGGGACGCTAAAATGCTGAAAGTATTTTCAATAGTCCTTCGGGCTCTGGATAACCGGTAGTTAAAAATTCTTCGTTCTCTATTGAGTGTTTCCATACTATATGGCTTGATAAGATCGGGACGCCTTGCAAAGGCCTCATCACCAATAAACGTATATCCAAGAATTTCGTGCGAATTGGGCATATATTCTGGATTAGGAAGTTTTAGATAATTATTGACTAGTTTTTAATAAAATGTGGTATTAGCAATTACCCACCATCAGAGATTCTACCATTTGTGCCCACATCGCAGTAGATAAACTCGCAGTTCGCATTAGCTATTGCCATAAGAACTATGCTATGCGTCTTTTTGTAGTTAAAGTAATATGATCCGCTTCCCTTAGGAGGAACAATTCTAATATGCTTGCCATCAATACTGCCCAAACAATGCGGAAATTGCCATTTATTTTTCAAAGTCGGCTGCTATTTGTAACCACTCCTGTTCGCTTTTTGGAAACTAAAACAAAAGAAAATACATTATTATTACCTTTATAGTAACTAGTAAATACATGTTCTTATCGTCTAGTTAATTTTAGCAATACAATTTTAAAAAATGGAACTTTAAATGAGTTAATGGAATTTTGTTCTGCATCAAACATGCTTCAATTTTTTTATACATTTTTTTTACGGTTGTATTTTTATTTCCTTATAAAATTGTAATATTTTATTGTTTCAGGTTGACTTAGAATATCAGAGTTTTCCTGCTACACCATCTACCGGTCGGCCATCTACTCCGACTAGTGATACCGCTACCAATGCCTTGCTACTTACCCGGACTTTAAATCGCAAAAGAAGGCGGCCTCAAATAACAATGAAACAGCCGAAGTTATGTCTAAAATTAGTAAAAAATTGGAATTATTGCAGGAAGATTCACATGACCGATTTGGAAAACATGTCGCTGATAGACTTCGAGCAATCCATCCTGATCAACTTAAGTTTGCAATGAAACTTATCTCTGATGTTTTATTTGAGGCGGATATATTATCCTTAAGTAGATATTCCAAAATTATGACTGAAGATCAACACCCTCCTCCTTAACAGTCTCAACGAGAAACGAGACAGCAACACTTTAAGCAATATGTGCCACATTGTGTCACCAATACCGAACCAAATGGACAAATTCCAAGTCAAGGCTGGCATCAAGGGTATTACGCAGCGAAAATCGGCCAAAAACAGCTACAAATAATTCATAATACAATCGCACCGGAGGAACCCGCTAACACAAATTTAACTTTTTCCAATATTGAACAGAATCCGTGCTTCACGTCATTCCATAACCAGCAGCAAACACCACAAAGAAGCATCTTTTCATCAGCTACGCAATTTTTCACAACAAACGAACCAAAAGAACATCACTCACTACTTGAGATTGGCCAGCAGCAAGTCACAGAATACAGACGACCGAACCCTTCTTTCAGAAGAGGACACAGATTCTAATCCCAAAAATATTGTTCAGTATGTTTTAAAATTTAAACCCAATGAGGGTGTTTAAATAAATAAGAAATATGTTATCACTAAATTAATTATAGGTTGTGTTTATGTATTTATTATAGAAGACGTTTTTTTATTTTTACTTTTCTTCTTCAATAATGTTTAGTTTATTTCTAATAAAAATATATTCTCAAACTCACCTTTAGGTAGTCTTTTTAAAACCCTGTAGATTGCGTCACAAGTTTCCGGTATTATTTCACTCGGTGATTGCTTGGACATGATGGTGGTAAATTCCAAATCTTTGTAGCTTCTTCCTGTTGCAAGAAATCTTAACGTGGCACTAAGTCTCTCATGAGCTGAAATGGCTTTTCTCATACAGGTGTTTTACCTTTTAATGTAAGGAGTAACATATTTTAACAAATTGTTGTAAGTTTCAGTGTCCATCCTTAGGTAATTACGCCAATCATCTGGTTCAAGTTCACGTAATAATCTGACATGAGAAAATTCACGTCTTTTTAACAACCATCCCCTCGACCATCTTAATCTTCGATTTTTTGTTTATTTCTGCTTTTTATTACAATGCAAATAGCATAGAGCGACCAAAGAAGCGCTTCTTCCATGACCGAAAACGTCTCGAAACTAAAATTTGACCGATTAGATGGAAACGTGTGGACGCGCTATCTTTTGTACTTTTTGTCGAACGATTTGCATGCACGTTTTATCGTTTGGATAAGACGTTGTGTCTGGACCGGCCTTAAGTGTGGTATGTCGTTGGATTTAGGATTTAAATACATAAATATATTTAAAAATTTTATTTTTCCATTAAGATAAAATTAATGTTGTTTTCTTAAAGAGAGAACAATTTATTGCACAAACACATTTAAAAATATATAATTTTTTACACATAATTAATAAATGTTATTATTATAGATTTTAAAATACATTAGGATGAATAAAAACCTAAAAGAATAATAAAAATCAAGTTTAGTGCATATGTAAAAACCTCGTAATTTCTTCAGGAAGAGATTATATATTTAACTAACAATACTTGACGTTAAATTTATACTTTGGTTTTAAGTTTTCGCTTTTATTTAAAACCTCTTTGTTTCTACAATTAGAGTTTGCTCATAACACTTAAAATCATTACTCTCAAAATCTTTTAAGTTATCATACAAGTGCATTTCATTATGGCGGCATGTTTGCACATTGTCTTTATCATCGATTTTATTACTGTTGTTATTAGTACTAATTTGATTTTGATTTGATTCTGTAACCGGACTTTCTTCTTTAGCAGTTTTCTTATTTTGTAAGTAGGTTTTAATAAGGGAACAGATCAACCTTTCTATCACTGCTATTGTACCTATTACAGATAAACCTAAAAAATAAATAATTAATTAAAGCTTTTTCTTTTGCGTTAAATATTTTGTGTTTAAGAAACTGACAATATGTCTAAAGAAATCATTTTGCTTATTCCTTCTATTAATTTATAGATTATACCCGTGCATTTCGGAAACTAGATACATTTGGTTTCATTTGATGATCCAGTCCAGAGATATAGTGGTCACCGCAAAACGTCTTTTTAACCGACTTCAAAAACGAGAAGGTTCTCAATTAGCCATGTATGTTTTTTATGAGTGTATGTTAAGCGATTACTCCGGCGTTTGTGAACCAATTTAATTTTTTTTTTGAAAGAGTGCACTTTTGCGATGGTCCCATAAAAAAAAATTAGGTCAGGATCGCGAAAGAAAAAGGTACAAGACCTATTGTTTTATCTCTGCCGTACGTTGTTTGTGCGACAAAGCTGTACTAGCGTCACCTATTGGTGTAACCTTAAACAAATTTTACAATATGAGGGCAGTTTACAAATTGCTATTACATCCTTTAACAAAATTTACTCCTTTGACCGAACCGAAAAAGAGACAGTAAAAAGCATAGGGACCTGTAATTTGATTAATTGACATTGGGGGATCATGGTTAGTTCTGGTTAGTTAAATCTATTTTTTATTCGTTTTATTAAAAAAATAAGATTTAAAAACCAAAACTAACCATGGCCCCTTCAACGTGCCAGTTTTGCATGACTGTCAGTAACGTTTTAAACCAACTAAATTACACGTCATTGTGCTTTTTAATGTAGTCTTTAAAGGAGGTACTGGTAGTGTTTTTTAGTGTATGTTTACCGATTTAAGCTTGGGCCACACATAACCGCACCGAGCTCGATTTTACGGTGATAGAGGAAAGTGGGGCAAATTAATTCGGAAAAATTCAAAAGCACTTTTCATGCTCTCAAAAATAAACAAAGCATTTTTGTCAGATAAAAACTGATTTTTCCACTTATCTTTTTTCCCTTATTTCCAAACTTTAAATGTATTATAGGTAAAATTCTGGCACACATAACCACACCGATGTCCCACAAGACCCGCAAAGTAGCACGACCGTGTCTCGTACAGTCTAAAACATGCCCAGCAAATGAAATCATACGTGGATCGGATAGCGCCAATGTTCCCCGAACCAAACTTTGAGTTTACGGGCGTCACCTTTTATTTTAGTTCAGTTTTTATTTTGCTCTTAGTTCATTTAAAGAGGTATTTTAAAAACAAACGACACATTATCATTGCCACTTTTTAGTTCTATAAAATTATTATATTTAAGATTCGACGTTTCGTCTTTAAGTCACCATCATCAACTTTGTTTTTTTTTAATAGGCAGAATATTTGGTTTTAAATAGATAAATAAATAAATAAATATATAAATAAATAAATAAATAAATAAATAAATAAATAAATAAATAAATAAATAAATAAATAAATAAATAAATAAATAAATAAATAAATAAATAAATAAATAAATAAATAAATAAATAAATAAATAAATAAATAAATAAATAAATTAATTAATTAATTAAAAGAGCTTAAGGTCATCGCTAAGTTGTCTCTTTACCAATCATCTTTGTAATTTTACCTAACAAAAATCCTAATGAGCCTCCAATATCAGAGACAAATCCATTTAAATTGTACCCAATCATCTCGCTCATATGTGTTACTACGTTGTTGGTATAGTACATAGCAATAAAACTATCTGGAAACAGTGTCTCTGTAACCTCCCTTCTGCTGATAATACTAGGGGTGTAAATCGTTACTTGACAGGACATTGGACATGTACAATTTGCTATGATATCCCCTCTATTGCTAAAAAAATATTACATAATTATTTTAATCAGGATACATACAGTGACAAATTTAATATTTAAAGCTTCCGCCACACAGCGAGCGGCAACGGGACAGCAGCGGGACATCAGCGCGTCAATGTCATATAAAAATACATCCGTGACCCGCCAGGCGGCACGGCGACATGACGCTAGGCAAGGATTCAATGTATTAAAACTCGTCGATGTTCCGCTGCTGTCCCGTCGCCGCTCGCTGTGTGGCTAGCTTTAGGGAGCTAGTTTCAAGGGTCAATTAACTTTTGTTTGTCCAAGCGCGAAATCACTGTGAACTGTGTCTCTGACAAAAAACTGAAAATATAAATGAATTTAAGCGTTTTATTAGTAATTTTTTTATTAATTTTAATTAAAACAAATCCTAACCCTAATAACACACAATGTTTAGAAAACGAACGCTTTAAGTCTCCTTTAGGTCCGAACGTTCAAGATTAAAAACAAAGCGTTTACAAGACGTTTTATATGAACGTATTACAAACGTTTTTTAAAACCTATATGAAACGTTTTTATTGACCGTATTCTAAAATTAGATAACTAATGAAATGAAATGAATAAAAAGCGGTCTCAAATAATTATTCCTGCACATTAAAAATTCCTTAATCGCACTTTTAGGGATAAGATATAACCTTTTTGCATAAGTCTACAAGTTGTTCCTTGGAAAAATATTTGAGGAGCATTATTCGTTAGGAAAGTACATTACTGACAAATTTTTAACATAACCTTTCTTGTATTGACGTATAAGCAGTATGCACGCCTTGTTTATTTTTCGTTCCAGCAGAAAACTGTTGCCAACATTTCTGACTAATGTTTGTAACAATTTCTGCGTTTTACGATTGTTGCTAACATGTTTCCAACATTCTGCTGAAACAAACCTATTGGTCTTTTAAACTTACTATGACAGAAAACTACTTAATACTGCATCGACTTGTGTGTGGTTACTACACTGTGAATAAGAAGTAGAATTTGGCAGTAGCCATAACCATGGTAAGGTACAGTTTGTTCTTCTAGCTACTATTTCGTGCAAACATTTTTCAAAGCACTAAAAAAGGTAAAATGCTAATGAGTTTATAAAACAGATTATATAATAAAATTCAAGTAAAAAAGAAAAACCTTCTTGCCACTCCTGATATTTTCACAAAATTTGCTATATTTTTTTATTATTACGTTACATTTGTTTGCTGTAAAAGTTAAAAAAAATACAATGGGCGTTCAAACAAAATATGTTTTAAAAATTTTTAAAGTAAAAAATTGTACGCCACTGTTTTTTTTAAACAATTATTTTCGAAATACTCATTTACGTTGGGGTATTTTAAATGGAAGACCCTGTATAATATGGTAACAGAGATATAGGTTATTTAGAATAATAACAAAAGTGAATTGTATCCGCAGTTGGTTTCTTGTGAAACATTTTTAAATATTAATACTAAATAGAAAAATTGCTTTTTAATGTTTCAAAATTATTAGAGCATTACTCTACAATTGTTTCGCCTTTCTAGGGCTTCATCAAGAGTACTTCGTATACGAAGTACTCTTGATGAAGCCCTAGAAAGGCGAAACAATTGTAGAGTAATGCTCTAATAATTTTTAAAACATTAAAAAGCAATTTTTTCTATTTAGTATTAATAACAAAA
Source organism: Listronotus bonariensis (assembly GCA_014170235.1). NCBI lineage: Eukaryota > Metazoa > Arthropoda > Insecta > Coleoptera > Curculionidae > Listronotus > Listronotus bonariensis. Next base: position 84,125 of record JACEGR010003169.1, on the reverse strand, counting down.
GTGTTTAAAAAAGTAATCTAGCCTTACTGTAACTATTATTTTGTAAATAACGTATAGTTTTCTTGTAGATTTTTTTTTCTTTAACCCTATAACATTTTTAATGTCAAATAATACTTTTAATTGCTTTGCAATCAATTTTTTAGAGATCAATTAATCCAGTATGTTACCATGTTTTGAAATAAACATAGCTTAAGTGACATTTTTAAAGAGAAACAATATTAACAAAATGTCACAACTAAATGGCGAGGATATGACAAAAACCTTTAAAAAATCTAAGGCTTTTTACAAAAACTGCATCTTGATAATTTTATTTGTTCTAAAGTTATTCGCTATCAAAACGGGTCAAACTATAGTCGGACACCCTATCCCTATATCATATCGGAGAAAATTTTGCTGAAAAATATTTCGATTGTGGCTTAGCAGTTTCATGAATGATATTTACAACAAAACCACGAGCCATTAAACAAGTAGATTTTAAAAAAATGTCACAAACGAAATTTTCAAAAAGCAACAAACCTAAATAAAACAAAAAAATATATTTTACCTTATATTTAAAAAAAATTGAAGTAGAAAACAAGAGGTTGATATAACAATTTTCTTCATTCTTATTTTGGGGGTATAGAATAATTGCCATTATTTATTTAATGCATTGTAATCCTTTTATAGGATATTAAATAAAAAAACTGTCGCCAATCTCATAGAACTTCAATGTTGTCCTTATTATAGATTAGTATGTGTGGCAGTCACAGCTTAATATTACCAGATAGCATTATTAATTAAATAATAGTCATCTACCAACCCAGGAGAAATATTATAAGATTAGCAACTTGTAGTAAAACAGTTTTTAGGATTATTTTGACATGAGAGCACTTGCAAACAATTGGTGTATTCCTTTTATGCTCTAGGACTGCCCGAAACTGTTTTTGAAGTGTCAAGAGTGTCGCAAAACTGTCAAAAATACAAAAGACTGCACTTAAAAGCAACACTTTTAGCGTCGTTCCGGGCGGTTCTAGGCCCTAAAAGCAGTGCCGGATTAGCCACAGCAAAGGGTACGGGCCCCGCGCATTGGGAGGTCCCGCGCTTGTGTCCAAAAAAACACAATTCAACAAAAATTAGGTTGGGATTCTTTTTCCTATAAGTAGGGAAGTAATTTTTTTGCCATAAAGTTGATCTCTTGCTTGCAGTCGTAGGTTGGGATGATAAAGCAGAGTTTTATTACCAATTACACTAGGCAACACTCAAAATTTCTCGGGGAAATGTAATGGAAACGCACACACGTAAGCCTTTTATCGTCAGCACTTATTCAGATGACGTGGAAGATGGTTTGGGCAATGAACTGGTGCATTATACTGAGCTGCAGAAAACAGATGTGGCTGCTAGTATTGACAGCAAAAAACACGAGGCTGTGGAACAATTTTAAATAAAAAACTCATTGAAAACGTGTTTGCCAAATGTAAAAATAGTATAACGCATTGAGGATCAAAAACTGTAGTAGAGAACGAACGAACCTCACTATAATGAATATAGAAAACGAGGTTCTTAGAAATATTCATTTAACGAGTGTTATTTCCAAATTTGCACGCATTATATCACAAAAACCTTTTTGTAAATGTTATGTTTTATTTACATCCTAAATTTCAATAGGCAATGTAACTCAAGGGCCCCCTGTTCACATTTGCTACCGTCCTCGCGTCGGATTTATCCGGCACTGCCTAAAAGGAATACACCAAGTAATAACTGGGCAATTGGCAGATGTCATGATGGAGCATTAGAGATGCACGAACAAATATAATTGGTCAGTTTAAAACCTAAAAATCGTTGGTGCCTCATCTACCTCACTCTCCTCTATAAATTTTGAATAATTTTATAAAGTTTATATCTAATACATTTTAGATTACTTACTTTAGATCGACTATAACTTGGATCGTTGTCAATGCAGGGATTATCTTTAGTGTTAACCCGTTCAAACAATTGATATTTTAAAGATACTCTTATGTCTTCTGCTGCTTCTAAGTACATATATTCCAAGAAGTTTGTTTCTTGTTCATTTTCGGCTGAAAATCGACATTAAATTCAAATAAATAGGTTTACCTCGTTGCTTAATTCTCATTATCTTTTTTAAAACAAGTTATTTTTAAATTTAATGATAAACCAATCCGTAGAAAACAAACTAATTTATTTAAATTTTTTCGCTTTTGCGCACCCAATAAATTGCATCACCTTTAAATAGATATTTTAGGAAACTTTAAGAAAATACTACGTTTAATATTTATCTCTCATAGTTTTGGAAATATTGACATCCTTTAAAAAATAGTAGGTAGGTAAATTCTCATTTTATCTACAACACTAAAGTTGGTGCTTATAGCTTAAAGCTGTAATATAATAAGGGGACGTCCCAGAGGCGCATTTACATATTTGCCCCCGAAAGTTATTAATTTTAGCCGCCCCTAATTTTTTTCTTTTTCATTGAAAAACTTTTTTAAAGTGCAAAAAAGACCTCACTTTCATTTTTACGTACAAAATGAAAATCGAAATCAACTAAACAATTTATAAACTAAAAAGTACAAAATCATAAATCTGCCGCCCCCTTAAAAATGCCGCCCTAGGCTCCAGCCTACTCAGCCTTCTGGATGGCTTTCCAGTGACGAAAATTTTTGTGCTTCACGCTCCAGGGCTTGAAGCTCTTGAACTGCTCTAAAAAGTTAGTCACTGGAACGCATCCTTAGACAAGGAAAGATAGATACTTTAAGAAATTTTAAAATTTCGTTGTTTTTAACCTTTCTTGGCTTTATAATAATAATCTATTTTTCATATCTAATTCCATTTTAAAGAAATAATTTTAAAAATCCATCCTTAACCATAAAAAAACACGTTTGAAGCACAAATACCAAAAGAGGGGTTGGTGCATGAGGGGCAAGGGAAAGAAAAACGGAGTAGCTCAGGTGCATAACACTTTCCGTCACTGGAACGCCATAAAGTAGAACGAAATGCTCCTGAGCTACTCGGGAGCGCTCTGTTTGCGTCACTGGAAAGCCCCTCTGGTAAATGCGCCACTGGGGCGTCCATAAATTACGTAAGGCGTTTTTTCACATATTTGCACACCCTGTCTGGTGAGATTTTCTTAATTTTGTTTGGGGGTCGATTATCACGTGAGATTTAGGAAATGCAAAGAGACACCATTTCTTAAACCGAAATTGATTTTGTAACCAAAAAATTTTAAAGACTGAAAAAAAGTCCTTCGCCCCAAAAGTAACACTGCATCACATTTTCCTGGGGGTACCTGCCCCAAAATTTCTTAACTTTTTCCTGTTTTTAGCTGCAGAAAAAATATGTGATATTTTCACAGACCCCCTCCCCTCATTTTGAGATTTACCTCGACTCCCTTCCCCCTAAATGTCTCACGTCACCTAATGGGAATTTAACATAATTTTTAGATTTGGAAAGCAATATTTTCAAAACTATTAGTAGATGGTAAAGTTCTTGCCAGTAGAGAAGATGCCACGGCGTCATCACTTCTGTCGTACTTTCAATTATTTTCCTTTTTGTTGCTCGCACACGATGTAAATGACGCGTTTAGACAGCGATAATTGATTGCCGTCTTTATTTGTATGACGCTTGTGGCATCTTTGTAACTGGTTTTTAGTCTAGACAAGGAGATAAACTATTTAATAATGAGCGCTTGATTTTTTTATATTTGTTCGAAAATAGAGGGTATGTTTTCTTTAAAAACATATCCACAGGTCAGTAACCCCTGTTGACAGGTTTAAAATTCTCTGAAACTGCACTACTAATAACTACTTAATTTAACTATAAACAGTAAAAATTAAACATATATAAAAGTCCAATAACTAAAAAGCAAATAATAACACCAAAAAACGCGAAAAAAGCTTCCAGTACGATTGTAAACAAAGAATTAGGGAATCGATTACGTCACAAAATTTAGTAAACTTATACTTAAATGGGATCGAGCGCTACTTATTAAAAAGTTTATTTTCTTGGGTGTTAGTGGAGCTTTCCTCGCCTAAGGCGGTACCACCCCACCCACCCTTTAAGGGACCCCTGAAGTATTAACGAACGTTTCGGCTTCCGGGTGGGTGAGTCAGTTTTCCTTTTTTTCTCTTTTTTTTCTTTATTTGCTTTACCTCCAAAATGATGTAAAATTATGGCGGCACACCTGGACGTAAAATGTTCCGGAGGTAAAATACCCCTCCATTGGGATCTCCTGGACGAGGGGTGCGGCTTTCATAGATTCTTCTACCAAATTTATTTGCTGTTTGTACCGGTATCAATCAAATAATTCCTACGTTAAATTCTTTGTTTTCCTTTCAACAAAGATCGATAGTATCATTTCTCAGTTTCCATCGGCCGAATTAATCGTACTTGGCGATTTCAATGTACATAATAAGGACTGGCTAAGCTCTTCAAAAACTGACCCACAAGGCAGAGCAGCCAAAATATTTGCACTCAGTAACTCTTATACCAATCTTATTATAAAACCCTCCTACTTTCCTAGAGCCCCTAAGCATAGTTTAAATCCCCTACATCCCTTTCTTACTTCCAACCCCGAACTCTATCAAGCATCTGTCACAGCTTCCCTAGGTCGCTTAGATCATGACTTTTAATTAATGTATCTTACTCTGCACACTCTGAGCTAAATGAATGAATGACACCAAGCACCGTCTGGCACTACAACTCAGCCGACTGGGATGGCCTAAGGAACCTCTTGGTCACCTATCCTTGGGATACCATTGGCATTTCTTCTCAGGATCCTTTCGAAATTTGTAAACAACTGACGGAATCAATCCAACTGGTCATTAAAACCTATGTTCCCCACACCAAAAAATAAATCTCTCAAAACTCACAAATCCTGGTTTTCAAAATCATGTGATATTGCTAGACTTCTAAACATACAGGCTTACAAGAAGTTTCTACAGAATCCTACGGTAGTCCAGAAAATTAACAGGCTAGCATAAATGCAAGAAACCAATACAATCAACTGATTTTAAAAGCCAAAGATTTCTTTGATAAGCGCATAAAAAACAAAGTTTTTGCTTCGTTAAGGTGAAAAAACCGACTTCCGTGGAGTTCACTCCGCTCGGACGAACACATCCAACATCACAAAGTTCTTGCTTGCTCAAATGGCAGCAAATCTTTCTGGTCCTTTGCTTAAAAATATAAGTAGGAATTTTTGAACCAGTTCTTTTTCACCACTAACCTTGGAAGAAGAAATTATTTCTACCTCTAAAGAAAAGGCTAAACTATTCGCTAAACAATTTGCAGCCAATTCAACCCTGGCACCTCCCCCAAATCAGCCTATTCCAGCTATTGCCCCAGTTCCTCATAAAATGCTTAATATTATTTTTAAGGTGAAACACATCAAACGCATTCTTTTTCTCTTAACACCAGAAATCGTATGGGCTGGATGGCATACCAGCAGTCGTTTAAAAAAAATTGTTCCAGAACTTGTACCCATTTTGACTTGGCTCTTTTGAATTTCATATGACACGGGTATTTTTCCGGAGAGCTGGAAAGCTGCACGTGTTTAACCTATATCTAATAAAGGATCTAAAACTCTTCTAACTATAGACCCATTTCACTTCTTTAAGTTCTTTGCAAAATAATGAAGAAACTCATTAATTCTCAAATCCTTAAGTATTTAGAAAAACACAAAATTCTGCATGACAGGCAATATGGATTTTGTCACAAGAGATCTACAGCAGATCTTCTTTCCTTCGTATCATACAACTGGAACAAGTATCTTGAGTTTCTAGGTTTGGCATAAAGCGCTCCTCAATAAACAGTAGCGTAGCTAGGCGCAGGCGGTGTAGGAGGCCGCCTACGGCCTCGCTGCAAGGTGAAGGTATGGAATGTGATATAGGAAAAATATTGAAATTAATGATGCCTACGGTTTTGAAGGCCCGATATTGTAAATGTGTTAAAAAAGTAGAAACACACAAATGACCCAACCCCAATAAATCGAACAGCAAATTTTTACGACTGATTGATGCTCAGATTTTATGGGTCTGTGGGCAAAAGCGTATGCAATATGTTGCACCGATTGTCTGTAATATTGTCCATACAACTTGTCGTACAACAAGTTGAATAATCTGTACGTTTACACAAATTTTAAAAAATGTTGTGAAACAAGCAAATGAAATTCGATACAAATAATTTGATTTTTATAACTGTTGATACGTTAAACCGCTAAATTACCTATATTATTGTTAAATATTTTTACCTACATGTCATAACTTCATTTGGATTATGCATGTAAATATGAAATCCAAACTTGGAGACCGAATTTTCATCCACAAGTCTTCGGACCATATCATGATAAAGATAAAACCACCATCCACCAGACATGCTAAAAACTCTAGAGGTGCTCTTTGCAGTTAAGGTAAAACATCGTCCATGATGAATGCTTTGAAATTCTGTCCACTCGGCATCTAGAAGTATGTATAGTCTATTTTATAAAATCTATCAACAGAAGGCAACTATAAGACATTTTTGAGCAAAGATTTTTAAAATTAAATTTTCCAGTTCTCAGGTCAGAGCTTTACGCTGGGGGCAATGGGGGCAATTGCCTTCCCCAGGAAAGACCTCTTAAAAATGGGTTGTTTGCTGAAGGCGGCGCCTGAGCCGCTTTGTTTATTTACCTGGAGTACTTTTTTTTGGTTATCGCCATTTTGCCTGCCCCCCAAAATTACTTTGATAGCGTATGGCCCTGTCTCAGGTCCTATTGAGCTTACAAAAATAAAAGGTCATTTTAGAGGAGTCCGGGTCCTAAGCAAATTTAAATATTGTGAAGTGTCAGTAACATATTTGTCCCTATTAAAAACGGCGTTGATTGCTCAATCTGTTGTTTATATTAAGGAATGCTTAATTTTTAGATAAGTTAACGTTTTCAGTTAAAAAATGTTTACGAGAATTCAAAAAGATTTTTATTGTAGGAGAATACAGTCGTATACCATTTTTTTATATTTACGGTAAATCCCCCACGGATGACAATGGTTGATTTTTATGTACTTTAAAAATGTCCTTTAAGGCATAGGAAACGTTTCTCAATTTTGTTAAAAATATCTTAATGGGTTTAAAAGTTATTAAAAAAACTATTATTTCTGTAAAAATTTTATCACCCTGTAGTTTGAAAAGTAGTACATATTATTTGCATATATGGTATATATGACGGTTTTTTCCTTATTTGTCATTGTAGATTAACCCCTTCAAGTTTGTCGGTAGATTTACTAAAAACCCTATCTTAAAGCTAATTTTACTAATAAAAACTAAAAGATACTAGTATAGGAGGTAGCAACGTTTTCGAAAAAAAATTTAGGAAACCAAATTTTCAATTTCTTGTGTTTAGACAGGTTTACCAAACATGTTTTTTTTATTGCCAAACACTTTTATCATAGCTAATTATACAGTTGTTCCCCTTCTAACTTCTAAGGGCGGTCGAGGAGAATTGTGATGAAGCTTGGACGATAAATATGATCAAGACCGCATTTTTTGACAGGTTAGTGACAGCTCTAAATGTCAATGTGATAGCTAGGCAAACGGAACCTCCAACACCTGCCTGACGAGGATCTCCAGAGAGTAAGTCTCACACACATCGAAAATCAGCCAAACCAAAATTTGTTGGACCAACGGTGCTACCTCCTGATTAAATGCCTCATATCTGCCGAATATAAAGACTAAAGTGTAAGTGGAAACACAATATAGTACTCGATGAGCGAACCACCCCTATTATACACAATGTGTGGGGAACATACGTCTCTATGTACACTTTAGGTCCGAACGTTTAAGACTAAAAAACGTTTACAAAACGTTCATATGACGTATTACAAACGTTTTTAGAACCTGCATAAAACGTTTTCAAAGTCTCAAATATTAATATTTGCACATTAAAAATTCTTTAATCGTACTTTTAAGGATAAGATATAACCTTCTTTTTGCATAACTCTAAAAGTTGTTCCTTGGAAAAATATTCGAGGAGCATTATTCGTTAGGAACATACTCAGGAAATCCTTAATTTTAGCTAGGAACGCACCCTCAAATCTTCTGTCTTCCGTCATTAGTGAATGACATTGCAAGTTGTAAAATTGCATTTTAGTACGATTTAGTTTTAGTGAATTTTATACGATTAGTATTCCTTGATGTGCTGTTTTCCTTTAGTATTTTGTGATGTGCTGTTTGTGCGTCTTGTTTCACTAAAATAATTAACCCAACTAACTGATAATTGTGGTAGTGCTGGTGGTGTGCTTTTTATTTCTGTACTCTTACGTATAAATGTAAACACAAGTAATTTGACATGCACTCTTATTTTTTTGGCCATAACTGTATATACATACATATAAGTTGTGTATACTGTGCGTTTTTAAATATAATTTAATAAATAAGGATATTTCTGCCTAATCTGAAATAACAGTAGTTAGTTATATAAATGTCAAAAACATTCGCATAAAACCTAAGCTGAATTTATACAGACAAATCACCAATAAAATAAAATATGAATAACCAATTAGAAGTTCCAAAATAAGGTTATATATTCAATCCATGAATTCTAATTGGATATTCTTATTTTATTTTAATAATATTTTTCTGTATAAATACATTAACACAACATACAACAACATTTTAAAACGTCACAAAAAACTTTTAAAACCTGTTTCTAAAACGTTTAAGGTACTATAAAAACGTTACGTACGTAGCAAACGTGAAAAAACATACCATGACAACTTTTTTAAATGTCCCATGAAAACTTTAAAAACCTGTTTCTAGAACGTTTTAGGGACTATAAAAACATTCAGTAAACGTACAAAATAAAAACGTTTTTAAAACGTTGTTTTTGCCGGCACAAAACTTTTAAAAAACGTTTAAAGAACATTCACGAACGTCTGAGAACGTTTATCGTACGTTATCCAAAATCTGCTTGAATGTTTTATAAACTTTTATAAAACCAACTTTGGTTTAGGGAACGAACATATAAAGAGGGACATATAGTGTGAATCAAGCCTTGGTAGTGTCAGTAAACCTACAAATAAAAACAATTTATTTTTGCAGCTTATAATTTATACAAGAATAAATATTCAATACGTTTTACATTTTTGCCTTCCTATAAATGTTGATGTTCAAAAAATGTTTAGCAAAGTCCTATTAATACTCGATAAGAATAAAATGTACTTTTAGTTTATACAATGACCAAATTTTCTCAACAGTAAAATTTTACTAAACATATTTTACCTGCATCTTCATTTCCAAGTCCATTGTATGCGAAGACACCTACTACTTCTCTAAAATGCCAAGTAGTTTCGTTCAGGAAGTCCTCGATGGTATATTTTTGAAAATTAAAATCACGAAAAACATTATTGGTCCAAAGACTTTGTGTTGGTTTTACTCCGTATTTCTAAAACGATAAACTTAATAATCTATTCGGAATTCAAATTGAGGAGCACAGTGTTGCAATTCAGCTGATAAAAATGGGTGTCTAGATGGCAAAGCATATTTACATGAATTACCTATTAATTAGGCGTTAATTGTAGGAAAGGTGGCAGCGAGGACATTAAGACCCAGAGTTGCATTGCACTAATCCGCGTACAAACGTGTGTAATGCAAAATTTAACGCAACATATATAACATGCAATGCAACAAAGGGTTTTAATGCTGCAACCTCCTCGGCGAATGAGTTTATCCGCATTTGAGACGAACTTGTAGATAAACGAGATTGTAGTGCAATTGATATACATGTGTATATCTATTTATTTTTACATATTCATTGATAGAAGAAAACTGGACAACCAAAAAAAGTCGTCGCTGGTAGAAAACTCAGCTATTTGATTGATTCACAAAATTAATATCCCTTTAAAACATTCAATTAATTAAAGTATTTTTTTCCTTTGTCTCCATATTTTAATTTCGTTTTTCATTGTTTCTTGCAACAACACTCAAACACGTCCAAACAGATATTGCAAACTCACATCGAACAACTTAGTGTTCGCGCAAAAACCGACACCTGTATGGATCGCAACGAACCAAACGTGCGAATTTTGTAGCGTTGCATGTTGCATTGCAGGTTGCATTACACACGTTTGTACGCGGCTTTAGGCATTTAGGGCTCCAGTTTACTTTTTGTGTATTGGCTAATATATTTTTTATAGACTTACTGAAAAATATGCCTCTTTAAATGATGGTCTTCTACAAATGGTTATTGATGGATACCTCATAGTTTCGTTTAAATGGAATCCATAGTGGGTAGATATGGGTGGATGAAGTAATTTTTCGATACATTTTGCAACCTAAAAAGTTATTTCCGATATAATAATTTACAATATCAATCTTTTTTTTGTTTTGCAGTATTTTTATTTACATCAAAGTGTGTGTATGTGTAGTATATTTTACAAATACCTACTTGTAATGATAATTTTTACTTTAAAAAAGTCATAAGAAAACAGTTTAATTATGATCAAACTTCGACAAGGCGAATACTGTCGTGGTGGAATATGTGTGTTTCATTTTGTCGTATATTTATTTATTTATTTTTTTGTTGTTTCTATGGTACATTTTAAAGATACTTTGTATAAGGTGATATGAATTTCCAACCATGCAATAGTTATCGAATCAGTTGTGTGAAGAGATTTAAAAATTAATTATTTTTGATGCGGGTTAAATAGGTTATAATAACCTATTCCTATAATAATGAATAAATGTATTATTATATGTAGGTACATACCTATTTAAAATATAAAATCATTCTTTTGAAATGGATGGCCATATTTTTGAAACTAATAAAGATAGACATAATAATATGTCAAAGTGGGTATGTTTTTACGTACTTTAAAAGATCTTTGTAATGAAAAAAGACAAAAAAATGTTGTTTGTGTCGAGATAAGATACAAGAACCATATCCATATCCTTCCAGAAATAGTCAATCACATATCCTTTTCTACTAAGTACCTAATGATATATAACTTTTTTGACATATAAAGGGTGTTCTTTGAGTAAAATCGATATAATTGATAAAAATACCGAGTATCAACCAATTTATTAGACAAACCATAACTTCTAGAGCATTAGACATATCAAAATGAGACTTGGTATATGCAAATGGTATAAGCAGACGAGAGTTTAGGCATATTTTTCACTTTCTAGTCTCTTCCGATTTGACCAAAAATGGCTTCAATTTTGAATTTAAAAAAAACACCTTGTATAATTGGACGTTTTTGGATTTCTAAGGCAATTCTAAGTCAGAATATGACACTGTATTAAGTTTTTAAGCCTACCGGATTTTTTTAGAGCCATTTTTAATATTGCATAGGAATAAAACAATTCAGGAAATTGTCATTTTTATGTCTAACTATTATTTTTCAAATGCTACTTTTTTCTGACAAGCACTATTTAAATAAAGGTTTCTGTGACGAATCTAACGACACTAATTTATTTGCGATTGGATAAAAAATAAGGTCATAAATAAAGGATTATAGCCACCTATGTGTGACGAGCGTGGTGTAGAGGCTAATGTACGAGCCTCTCACCACAGAGAACCGGGTTCGAATCGCGGCACCCAACATCGGTATTTTAAATCGCTTGTCACCTCACAGTTGACAATGGCAAACCACTATGTAGTATTCTGCCAAACCCTAGGTAGTAGTTATTTAACAAATAACGTCCGTAGTTGTCTAAAAGGGCTGTGAAATGCAAAAACTGCATGTTTTAGTGCGTGGACAACGTTGACGGAACAGGGAAAAGATGGGTTAAACATCTTATAACCTCACACGGTACACTGTACATGTGGTACTTGGACACAAAAGCCTTCGTGGGCTGTCACAAAGGTAAAAAAGCCCAGATGCAAAACTATAAATGGCTTTCGAAAAAATCAAGTTGTTTTAAAAACTTTTTAAATGTCAAATTACTATTTAGAATTGTCTCAGGAATCCAAAAGTCTTAAAATATACAATGGTGTCGTTTTCGGGAAAATCGGAAGTAACCAAAAAAAGAGAAATATGCGAAAAGTCTCCTCTTTCTATATCATTCCCTTATACCAAGTCTCATTTTTATATGTATAGTACTTTAAAAGTTATGGGTTGTCTAATAGATTCGTTGACACCCGGTATATTGATGAAACATCGGCATAGTTTGAGAAGTTGTCTTATTGTGTACCGTCCTTAGACCCATTTTCATAATGACGTTAACAAGTTAGGAAAAAGTCAATAATTTTAACGACAATTATTATTTAAGTAATAATAAAACAAAAAGTTCATACAAGGTCTGTTAAACTTTTTAAATTCTTTAAAGTTTTTAAAACAGTTATTTTAATAAATTTGGCTGTGTATTTACATATAAATCCTATTTCATATAGAAACTTAGACAAAAATAATAAAACATAATTTTTAAAAGAACGATTTTATTCTCATGCTTTTTGTAAGGTCCAGGAATATGCAAAAAAATAAATTTATTTCTAAAAAACTAGAGACAGATAAGCCGCATTTTTATTTATTGTATTAAACTAAGATAATAAAATAATTGTATAAAAGTCAGTGGCATACATTTATTTTGTAACAAATATTTGTTCAGCTGCTGCTCGAGACGCCACTAGACTTAAACTAACTCTAATTTTGATGTTTTTTTTTTTTTAATTTATTTTACATTTGTAAAAATTGGTACATAGTTTAGTAAAATTTTAAAATATTATATTTTTTTATTTTAATTATTCAAAATGGCGGCTGTACACTAAATTCTTTTATAGTCGGAGCGTGACCTCCTAATCGGCGGACACTCTAGCATGGGTTCTAGTGATTTAAAATCAAAAACAAAAATTTTTTGTGTTTATTATTGTCATAATTTGTTGGTAAATGTAAAGAAAGTTAAAACAAAATCGGGGACAATGCTTGAAAAAACATTAAATGAATTTTTATAGTGACTTACAGATTAATAAGTCGTCATAGTTTACGCTCTATTGAAAAAGAAATACGATATATATATAAGATTTTAGTGACGGGTTCTTAAACGGCTATACTAACATATTATGATAGAAAATCAACATTTTACAGGTATCTCCTCCATATTATAAAAATAATAAAGTTAGTGCTAAATTAGCCTCCAATACTTTAAATTACACTGCTAAATTACAACAAAATTGAGTAAATACTATTTTATATATTCACCATGTCTTAAAATTACTAAGGGGACGTCCATAAATTGCGTGACATGATTTTTAAATTTTTCGACCCCCCATCCACCCCTGGTCAGATTTGGTAAGATTTACTTTAATCCCCCATCCCCGTCCCCCAATCTCACGTAGGATTTTGATAAAATGTAAAAAGGCATCATTTTTTAGACCAAACCGAAATTTGGATTTGGTCGTTGAAATAATTTTAAAAACAAAAAAAAGTTCCTCGATCCAAGAAGTGAAACCTGCCCAAAACTTTTTCCTGTGGAGAAAAAAAATACGTAATATTTGCACAGACTCCCCTTCTCCAACGGTGAGGTTCCCCTAAATACATAAAGTAATTAATGGACTACCCCTAAAGAAATCTACCGTTTAAATTAGTTTCTCAGCTTTTGAGACTACCCTGCCCTAATAACAATAATAAACAATAAATGTTTAGAAAACGTACGTTTTAGGTGCACTTTAGGTCCGAATGTTCAAGACTAAAAAGAGTTTACAAAACTTGTTCTATGGACGTAAGTATTACAAACGTTTTATTAGAACCTACATGAAACGTTTTTATTGACTTTTTAGTGACTTTTATACGATTAATATTCGTTGATGTGCTGTTTTCCTTTAGTATTTTGTGATGTCTGGTTTTTGCCTCTTGTTTTACTGAAATAATTAACCCAACTAACTGATAATTGTGATAGTGCTGGTGGAGTGCTTTTTATTTCTGTACTCTTAAGTGTAATTGTGAACACAAGTTGTTTTAAAATTTGATATGCACCCTTATTTTTTGGCCAAAACTGTATATACATATAGATTGTGTATAATGTGCGTTATTTTAAATAGAAGGTTATTTTTGCCTAATTTGTTTAAAATAGAAGTAGTTCGCAAGTAGTTTGTTATTTAAATGTCAAAAACATTCACATAAAACATAGGCTGAGTTTATACAGACAAATAACAAAAAATAAAATAAGAATAACCAATAAGAAGTTCAAAATAAAGGTTATGTGTTCAATCTGTCAATTCTAATTGGATATTCTTATTTTATTTTATTGTTATTTGTCTGTATAAATTCAGCAATACAACATACAACATTTTATAAAACATTACAAAAAACTTTTAAAACCTGTTCCTAGAAGGTTTTGGGTATTATAAAAAACGTTTAGTAAACGTACAAAAACATACTATGACAACGTTTTTAAAACGTCCCAAGAAAACTTTAAAAACCTGTTTCTAGAACGTTTTAGGGACTATAAAAAACGTTCAGTAAACGTACAAAAAAACGTTTTTAAAACGTCGTGTTTTGCCGACACAAAACTTTTAAAAAACGTTTAAAGAACGTTACCCAAAATCTACTTGAATGAACGTTTATAAAACCAACTTGTGTTATAAGGGTGCGAACACTATATAACATACCTGGAAAACAGCAAAAAGAAACAACAAATCACAATCACCAGTTTTAAAAGTTGATTAGGATTCGAAAGACACTTCCTTAAATTTACAAAAGCCATTTTTTACTCATATCACCAATATTATCGCTACGAACAAAGCATTATAAACCTTTTCGGATATGTATACATAAGAGTTCATCATTATTATTGGTTTTCCTACTATAATCAACGGGGTCGTAAATTTGAAAAACAATTATGTCTCCAAGAGCTTATCTATATTAACAGAATATTATTTTTTTTTATTATTTTTTCATTGAATTGTCTCGCATAAATTAATGTATTGATTTAAGAAAATAAATGTGAAAAAAATAAAATCAAGCCGCCATTAAAAAATATGTATTTGAGACAATACAGAGATACTTAAGATGGACCACTCGCAGGCAGCCAACACTTTTTGTACTGTGTGGTTTACTTCAATAAATAAAACTTTATACAGGGTAACCAAAAATTGTCCATGAAAGTATGTTTGTAAAGCTAACATTGTAATGTGAGCGAAATCCAAAAAATTTTATGCCCAAATTATAGTGCTAAATTAATGCTTATTTAAAGCCAAAATAAAAATTTGACTTGAATTTGTTTTTAAGTTTAATGGCCATTAATTATTAAACACTTAATACTTCTAATGACAAAATAGCTCTGTGATTCTTAAAACTCCTTAAATCCGACCAGTTCCGGATTAACCTATAAGCAAATAAAGCAATTGCTTAGGTCATCACGTTGTGGGGAGCACCCATGGGCGTAGCCAGGGTTTTGTTTAGGGAAGGAGGGTGAGCAGGCAAAAGAAGACTGATATTGTTGACAACCAAAAAAAATTTTTCAAGTAACATACTCTACAACTAAATTCTACTTACTTAACACTAGTTACCTTATTTAAATAAAAATTTTGACAAGTAAAAAAAAGTCTTAAGGTAAAAAGGAATATGATAAACGGGGGCCCCTTCTTACTATCAGGGGCAGGGGCGATCCGTTACACACGTGCATTACTTAATTTATTTCTATCTCTACTGGTTTACCAAAAAAATTCTGATATTTTTAAATTTTAAATGGCACCACATTTTAGCTTCTTTTAAACAATTGTATATGTCATACCTCTTAGTCATATTTTTATAATTGTGCTTTCAAAAATTTATTGTTTTAAATAAGCTCTAACGAATAATTTTAAGTTAAGTAGTAAGTGTAAGGCTCATAAATAAGGCGTTGAGAGCCAGAGCGGACCATCTCACAATTCAAAAAATTTACTTTTACGAGTATTTTTAATGGCATAAAACTTATTTATCAGAGCAAAAGTAGACTAAGGATTAATATAGGATAGTGGTAGCTTACTAAGTCCACTTTAGATCTGATAAATAAGTTTTATACTATTGAAAATACGCGTTAAAGTAATCTTTTTGATCTGTGGGATGGTCCGCTCTGGCTCTTAACGCCTCAAATATGCCTCTAATTTTTTTAACTGCAATTCGGAAACATACCGTATATTTTAAATATTTTTATCATTGCGGAGTCCTTAAATCTACGTTTAATTTTAACATCAACAAAAAAATATTTATCTTGTCCATAGCCGGTGCCGGTACCTGGCTACGCCTATGGGAGTACCACCAAGAAGGCACCTAATAGTAGAAAAAAAGAAAAAGGTACAAACGCTTGTTTTTGTATTTTATACATAAAATTGTTTAGAAAGGTAAAGCCCTTTTTTCCGCTCTTCAAACATTTTTGTAACAAAAGGCATTTAAAACTTTTGACTACGAAACATAATTAGTCAAAAATTTTATGGCTCCACAGGAGTCGACTGCTTAGGGCATCACGAAGTCTTAAAACGTCACATTGTGGGGATTATGGTTAGTTTTGATTAGATAAATCCGTTTTTTTTAAATTTCTTAATAAAGCGAATTTAAAAGAAAACAGATTTACCTAACCAGAACTAACCATTTCTTAATAAAGCGAATTAAAAATAAACAATATTTAACTAACCAGAAATAACCATGACCCCCTCAATGTGACAGTTTTGCATGACCATCTATAGCGTTTCAAACCAAAGAAATTATACGTTCCTGTGATAGTGCCAATTCGTTGGCGTGTCGACTTTAGCAAAGACAGCGCAAAACAAATGAAATTGCGTACTCAACAAAGTCCGCACAGGCTAGGTTTGCGATCCGAATCCGGATCGCGTTCCACCAGGTGAACCCTGCTCCAGACCAAATAAAAAAGATATCATTACAACTTGTAACCAACTCAGGGGCTCGAACATTTTCTTTGTTTTAAATTAAAAACAGTTTTTTGTAAAGAATTAAAGTAAACTTTTAGTATTTCCTCAAAAAAATTATTTGTCAAACATACATTTACATCAAATATTGTTCTCAGTGCCGGATTAAGACTCTGTGATAACCAAAGCAATATACTCCCGTGGGGCTCCCTATCGTGAAAATTTTTGAGAATAAAAAAAAAAGGTCCTCATCTGTATAAAACACTCTCAAAATGTATTTTGCGGATTTTAAACACCCTCACCTATCTGGTAGCAAGTGTATTTGTTTTGCGGATCAGCCAACCCCTCATATTCTTTTTTCCTCTTTATGGTGCTCGCTTCATGGTGCCCCCACAACATGATGCCCTAAGAAATTGCCCAATTTGCTGATAGGTTTATCCAGAACTGATTGTTATTATTTTATTTTCGTTTTTTAAAAGAATACTATAAATATTAAGTATTTTTAAATAAAACACTGATTAAATTTTAATGTTTATTCTATAAACGTAAATGCTATTAACCAGTCTTTAACTTTATTACATATGCTTCTTAAGATTCCACTTTTTTAAGTCAGGGGCACTAGAACTAGGTTTAACCTTAATTAGCTGTTGAAATCCACCATAGATTGTGTCTAGTTGCGAAACCATTCTCAAGTTTGTATCAAATTTGTCCAAAACCTTAAAGAATAATAATATTTTTTAATAAATAACAATAAAATATATTTTAATTTTAATAAATTTACCATATTAGCAAAATATATTTATATTATATATAAAACTCTGCAACTTACTTCTTTGAACACTGGGTAGAGATGCTCCAAAGTACCATGATCCAATGTTGGAAACATATGGTGAAGACAGTGATCACCAAAATTAGTAAGAACCAGAAAATGTGATCCAGTTATTTCTTTTCGTTCCATTATTGTATCTAGCTGACTGATTCCCCAATCATAATCATCTTTGGACCTTAAATTGAATAATAAAACATATCATTAATCTCATTGGGATTCATTTTGGCGGTTTGACAAACGCATTGCATTAGCTGCTTTTCTATTTATTGCCATATGTTGTTTTTAAAAATAAGAAGTACTAAGTTTAATATACAGGGTTCCTGGATTTCGTTTCAGTTGCAGGGTATCTTGGCTATTATCAAAATTGAAGGAGATTACGCGAAGTATTGCTATTTTTTTAACACGCTTTTATTAACTTGGGTTGTAACTATCTGGCTATCTATGTAACGGAATCTTTGAGCCTAATTTTAACCAACTTCCAGCTATTCGATTTCTTTGAAACTTTGCACACTTATTAATGACCCATGACAATGCAATAATCTGCAAACAGTATCCCGTTATTTTGTTTTTGATCGCCAGGAAAAAAAAATTCCATTATATTATAAAAACAACACCTGGGTTGCCATCTGTTGGCAACATTCCAAACTTTGCTACTCAACTGCGAAAAAATTTTTTAGTGGGTTGCCATCTGTTGGCAACATTTCAAACTTTGCTACTCTTGTTCACTAAAAAATTTTTTCGCCATTTTGTCAAGAGTAGCAAAGTTAATTGATATAACGAACTAAAAAATGAAAAATAATTAATAGTTTAAAAAAACTAAAAAAACACGCTTTTATATGCAACCGAACTAAAAATTAGAAAATAATTTTTCATTAAAAAAAATATTGTCATTTCATAGTAAAAAGCGTGGGGTGTTTGATATATTAAATGTTATAATTATTATATTTGCCAATATCTATGATGGAAAAGTTATGAAAAAATAGTAAAATGCACCCCACGCTTTTTACTATGAAATGACAATATTTTTTTTAATGAAAAATTATTTTCTAATTTTTAGTTCGGTTGCATATAAAAGCGTGTTTTTTTAGTTTTTAAACTATTAATTATTTAATGTAACAAAAGATGACACTAAAATATTTTTATGGCCCTCTTAGCTTTTGACATACAGGGAGAATATTTTTTCTGTTTTTGGACCTCCCTTATATTTTAGGTTCTTTTAACTTACAACAAGAGTAAAAGAAATATTAGTTATAATTTTTTTTTATTTATATTTTTCGAGATGTGAACATGTGATTTCTTATGAAATATACAGGGTGTTTCACAACCTATCTGACAAACTTTAAGGGCTAATTCTACCATTAAATTTTTGTTTTTAATCTTTGGACAAACCACGAAGGCTTAAAGCCTAAATACTAACGTACCGTGGGTGTCTTAAGCGAGGTAAGAGGGAGTTTGTTGACACGAGACTTAAATACTGGAAGATTTGGGGGAAGGAAAGACCTCCGCCGGCAGCAGGTTCCACAATCTAGAAACTCTAGGGATAAAAGAACGAACAAAGTGAGAAGTTCGGGGCCTGTCCAGTTGGACCGTATAGGGATGACTACGCGCGGAACCACGAGTTTCTCTGTTGGGAACCGTGAGTGGAGGAACTATACTGGACAATTCTTCAGAGCAGAAGCCATGAAAGTACCTATAAAAAAGCGATAAATCCCCCACAGCCCGACGATGGGCAAGAGAGGGAAGCCTTTCTGTAAGTGAAGGATCATTAATGAAACGAATAGCTCTTCTTTGAATAGAATCAAGAATGCTTAGGGTTGTGGGGGACGCCATGCCCCAGATATGGGAACAATATTCCAAGGAAAGTCGGATTTGGGACACATATAAAGTGTATAAATTAGAAGCGGAAAAATACTTTTTGGCTCGAAAGAGAATTCCAAGCTTTTTAAAGCTGCCGTGGCTATAGATAGATACAATGTGTTTATGCCAGTTAAGGTTACTTTCAAATATGACGCCCACAAGATTGAAGGTGTCTTTGCTCTGTAAAACTTGGCCGCTCATAAGTAGAAGATGAGTATTTGATGACTCTTTTCGCGACATAGAACATGATTAGGTTTTGGATGCATTAAAATGGACGAGATTTTTGGCGCCCCAATCCAATATTAAATTGAGATCCTGCGAAAGAGATATCTGCATCGCTCTGCGTTTGTTTTCCAAGTCATGTTTAGTGATGGGTTTAGGAACCTAAAAACTGGAGTGAAGGGTACTATCGTCGGCGAAACTATGAATGGAATTAATTGTGGACGAGAGAAGGTCGTTGATGTGACGAAGAAACAATGTTGGTGCCAGAACTGAGCCCTGAGGGACTCCAGCATTTACTTGGTGAAAGCTTGAAGAATGGCCGTCCACAATAACTGATATACGTCGATCAGATGGATAACTAGAGAGCCAAGTACAGAGTTTAGTTGAAAGACCATAGGAGGGAAGTTTATTAAGAAGTGCGGCATGCCAGACCTGGTCAAAAGCTTTGGATATATTAAGAGCAACGATCTGGGACTCACCTAAAAACTCAAGAGACTTATTCTAACAGTGTGATGCGAAGGAAAGAAGATCTGATGTAGATCTTTTGTGGCGAAATCCATACTGCCTGTCATGCAAAATTTTGTGTTTTTCTAAGTACTTAAGAATTTCTGAATTAATTAATTTTTTCCATTACTTTACAAAGAACTGAGAGAATTGAAATTGGTCTATAGTTAGATGGAAGGGATTTAGATCCTTTCTTGGGAATAGGTTGAACACGTGCCTGTGTCGTAAGAAATTCGAAAGAGCCGAGTTAAGATTGGTGCAAGTTCTGGAGCACATTTTTTAAAACGATTGCTGGTATGCCATCCAGCCCAGACGTTTTCTTGGTGTTAGTGGAAGAAAGAATACGCTTAATGTGTTTTACTTTAAAAATAATATCGGGCATTTTATGAGGAACTGGGGTAACCGCTGGAATTGGATGATTTACGGGAGGGTCAAGTGTTGAATTGGCAGCAAATTGTTTGGCAAATAGTTCTGCCTTTCCTTTAGCGGTAGAAATAATTTCATCTTCCAAAGTTAGTGGTGGGAAAGAACTGGTACAAAAATTCCTACTTATGTTTTTCGCAAAGGACCAAAAAGATTTGCTGCCATTTGAGCAAGAAAGAACTTTGTTTTTATTACGATTGTCGAAGGAGTCTTTGGCTTTAGAAATTGTTTGATTGTAGTAGTTTCTTGCTTCAATGCTGGCCTGTCGGTTTTCTGGACTAGGATCCTGTAGAAACTTCTTGTGAGCCTGAACTTTTAAAATTCTAGCCTTATCACAAGATTTGGAAAACCAGGGTTTGTTATTGGATTGTTTGGGGTTCTTGATGGTGTGTGGAATATAAGGTTTCAATGCCCAATTGAATTGATTCAGTCAGTTGATTGCACATTTGAGAAGGATCACGAGAAGAAAGACAGATGGAGTTCTAGGGGTAAGTGGCGAAGAAGTCCCTTAGGCCATCTCAGTCGGCTGAGTTGTAGTGCCATACGGTGCGTGGTGGCATGTATTCATATACCTCGGGATGTGCAGGGTAAGATATAGTAACTAAGCCATGATCTGAGCGACCTAGGGATGCTGTGACAGATGTTTCATAGAGTTCGGGGTTGGTAGTAAGAAAGAGATCTAGGGGATTTGAACTATGATTTGGGGCTTTAGAAAAATAGGCTCTAGGAAAATATCTGAAAAAATTTTATATGAAAAAAACTTCTTAGTTTTTGAACTACAGGGTATTAAATTTTTTAAAAAATTGTGTTTTTTTAATAAGTTTTATACCAATAAAGTTATTTAAAAAAAATTGGGAGACGCATCCTATGCACCAAGAGACATTTTTCGGCATACATAAAAATTAGAGGAAATTTCTATTAAGTATTATATATTTTCAAAAATCTCGAATCCGTTATATTTTAGTGAATAAAAAATATACAATTAAATTTTGCCCTGTATGTCAAAACTAAAGAGAACCATGAAAAATTTGTAGTGTCATTTTTCGTTTAATTAAAAAGTAGCAACACTTTGCGAAAACCACAAGTCTCTATCTCTAAAAATAACCATGATAACCTGCCATTGCAACGAAATCAGGATACCTTGTATGTACACTAATATAACTTTTTTCAAGACAGTGATTTGGTTACGGTACCTTGGATGATCTCCATCATGAAAAATTTCTGGATGGTGGTGAGCAGCGTGAAGTCCGACGAAAAACAAATGAGTGCTGCCTACCATAATAATAAAATTCCACATTAAAAATGTTGACCACAATGATTGGCCACCCATAATATACATAAACAGAGGGAGAGTAAAGGGAATAAGGTCTGTTTTTTTCATATGATTTCTTCGGCCTTGAATATATTCCACAATTCTAAAAAGTAAATATCTTTTAATTATTTTTTTAATATAAAATGTTTTATAATAAATGTTGTTTAGTTTAGTCTAACATAATCTGTTAATATCAAGTAATTTGTGCTTTACCCCCACAATATGTCCAAAAAAAATTGATAATTCAATGACTAAAATTGTTCTAGTTCATCATCTTGTATTTTGTTTTTTTTCAATAAAATATAAAGCTATAAAGGTAGAACCAGCATAATTTAATTACACAATTTGATAAAACATAATCAATAACAATTTTTTAAATATTTAACTTCTTGTGTAATTGGGGGCATAAAATTTATTACAAACGACAGACATTTTTTTCAAAAATACATATTTTCTGAAATACGTTCTGCAAAACGGCAAGTGAGTGTGACAACAATTTTCGGGGGCAGTACAGGTTGTTTTATTTTTGGTGGTTTTGCAGGATTTTTCGAAAACCGAAACATCAAATATCTAATACAGGACTAGCGTTTTTTTTTGGGAAAACAACTGTAGTTAAAACAGTTAATGGCTATTGCGATTCAACTTGGAGCTACAGGATGATTTAAAGATTGTGCCCGTTTTTAAAACTTTCTTTAACTAGTTTGTTTTTAAAGCTATAAAAAAACTTTGGATATAGGGTATTTATGTGCTTGATAAAAAATTTTGATATTGCATAAAAATAACGGTACTTTCTTTTTGAGAAAAATTCAATTTTTTTAGATGCGCTGTATACCACGGAAAAAATTAATATTATTAATATGATGATTGCATTTTAAGTTTTAAACTATGCAGAACTTTTAATAAAGAATAACTTGTGTTTTGTAAAGGCTTTAATAAAAAGTTTTTGAACTTAAGTAGATACACGGTATACTGCTGGTGATAACGAAATTACTATCCATCAATTGATTTTCTTTAGTGCAACTGTATAGTTTTTAAATTTAGGGGCGTTATATTGTATAACCGGATGCCAATTTTAGACATATTACTATCTGTGTATTACTTCCGGTTTAACCGCAAGTAACATAACCTTTGATATTTTAAATATAACGCCCTGTATATTTTTAAGGATTTAAAATCTACAGGTCTTTCTTGATATAAAACCATAAGTATATCTATACCCTTACTTTTTGGTTTAAGAGAAAATAGAGTTTGAAAATGTCCAAACGACCGCACAATATGCAGTTTTGGGGAAAACAAATAAACATTACAAAAATTTAAAAATTCTTAAAACAATTCTTTTAAAAGACTCTACATTTAGAGACCATTATAATACTACTTCCTGTTTAACCGGAAGTACGGTAAAATTTGAATGTCTAAATATGATAACCCTAATAATTTTGGAACACCCTATATATTTTTTAAGACTTAAATTCTTCAAGTTATTTCTAATATAAAACTTATAATATACTTAGGTCGAGACGACAACACAATATCCATGAAACTGTTTATTGCGAGGTCGCTTGGGCCTTTTCAAACTTCGTTTTCTCCAAAAATAAAAGAAATAAGTTATCGATAAACTGTAGGTTTTATGTCAGGAATGTAGTAGAACATTGTTATTTAAAATATCAAAGATTTTATCTCTTCCGGTTAAGCCGGAAGTAATACGCAAAAATCTTATATTCAAATTGGCATCTCATAACACACTATCATATCTTAAAATTAAAAAGATATACTCTTTCACTAAAGGAAATAAAATGCTGAATAATAGTTTCGTTGTCACCCGGTATGTTATGGAAAAAATTACCTGGTGATCAGTGCCCTATGAAATCCAGTTATCCACAAAAGAGGAGCCCAAAACCATTGCCCAAATCTCTGCACTGGAGTCTTTTCAATCGGCAAGTATTGCAAGAAAGGTTCCCAAGATGAGATTTCGTAATCATCTATAGTGTTTGTATGCAAATGATGGCTTAAAACATGACTTATTCTCCATTCCCTAGTATAAAATGGTTGGGATTAACATTTAAAAAAAAAAGTTAAAATTTAACTATACAGCGTGTATTCGGAAGCTCTTACCAAATGAGAATCTTTTTATTTATTAACTTTACGAAAAAAGTGTCTCTTGACCTGCTTGATGGGAAAATACATTTCCACAAAAATAACTGTATTTTGAAAGACTTAAAAATAATTGTTTCCAAATTATTAAACACGTTTTTTCCAAAGTACTGTACGAAATTTTAAAGAATGATTTCTTATGCCATTTTACAAAAAGAAAAGGTCCTATAAACATATGTCCGGAGTTGCTGCGTTTCTAAGATACGGGGATTTAAAGTTTTTAAAAAAGTCGGTATTTGTAAATGTCTTTAATAACCTTTAACCGATTTGGTTGAAATTTTGTACGTTTGTTTGATGTAATAATGCGTTTGTAAAGCTCTAACTTGATTGACTTTATTAAGTCCACTGGCGTCTCAGTGGGCACCACAACCAATATTATTGAGAGAAAAATGTACGCCACTAAGTTTTTATGTTGTTTTTATATCTTTTTTATAAAGTAATTTAAATGACAACTTTTTATATCGTACATTTTTTTCCTTTTTGGGTTCGTATTTAAAATATTTATAGAACACCGACTGTCTAAAAAATATAACGCCTTTTATCTTAGAAACGAAGCAACTACAGACATTTTGTTATAAAATGAAATAAGAAATTACCCTTTAAAGTTTTGTACCGTAGTTAAGAAACAACTGTATTTTAACTTAAAAACAAGACTTTTAGGCAACCCTGTACATCCAACATACAAATATTTTTGTGAAAACGCATTTTCACATCAAGCAGGACTTTTACATAGGGGTACTTTTTTCGAAAAGTTAGAAATGTCTTATTCTTTATATTATCATTGCTTAATAACAATTTTTGACATTTGCAAAAAATACGAGTACTCAGCTCTGGACAAAAAATTACATTTTTTCGCGTAGAAAGATGACTTGATATTTGATGGTTGCTAATTAGCAGTGGCGTAGCTAGGTCAGCAGGGGCCCTGGGGCAAAAAAGTAAAGTAGGGCCCCCAAAAATTGCAATTGTCGAGAAGCAACATTATTATATATTATTATGTAATAAAAACAACTTTATTTTTACATTTTCATATACTGACCACCCAAAAATATTTTTAGAACAAAAACAAGGTCTTCACCTACATTCTTCACCGCATTTGTTTTTAGTATTTCAGTATTAGGCCCTGGGGCACCTCTTAACTTTAAGGAGCTCCCACTGGGCTGGAGGCCCCGGGCACTGCCCCACCTAGACCCATAGTAGCTACGCCAGACTGTTCACGATGGGGTTTACAAGAGCACAAACGGATAAAAAAATATTTTTTGAAAAAAGTTATTCTTTATAAAAAAAAATACTTTAAAATATACCTTTATATTTAATTTTTAAGCAAAAGATATTTAAAACAATTATTTAGAATAATATTTTGAATGACTATTTATTTTACAGGGGTATTAAAAATTATCATAAAACTCACTTATCAAGATACAAAAATTTTTTATTAATATTTTAAATATCCCTTAATTGATTTTAATAAAATTGGGCTGTACAAAACGAGTCGACTAATTTAAAAGTTTACTTTTTCCTTTCCTTCTAGTTTTATGTACTTTGGTCGTCAAGCGAAATAAACATTTTTTCCTCAACTCTGACCTAATCTAACTGGTTTTGAAACTAATTTTGAAGTTGAAATCTTACCTGACGGTTTGCAGTGAAAAATTAAAATAATACATCCTAAAGTTATCTTTCTTGTGGAAATAGTTATGTGCAGCGATAGTCAAAAATCCCAAAAAATTCCAGCTAAAATTCCGAGGAAAAAGTTCCAGTACCGTACAGCTAACGTCGACAAGAAAAACAAAATAACCAAAAAGGAGTCTATGAAAAATTTGCTTGTGTTACTGGATTGCTTTGGGATTGTTGGCAAAACTTTCATGATTTCTGTTTTAAGAGTTTTGTAGAGCCCATCTTCATGAAAAGTAAATGGTGCATTTCGTTTTTGTTTTGCTTTACGGACAAAATATTTTTGAGTATTTCTTCTGGTAAGGTGGTTAAGTGGTGAACTTCAAATGCTTCAGTGATGTCTAATCCCTAAAAAAATATGAATAATAGCATAACTCTATTTACAACCCTAATAGATTGTAGGCGGCGAATGTAATATTTTTTTATCAAGAGTCAAAAATAAATGTTTTTTTCATGACCGTTAAAGAAATGCGTTTTTTTAAATCGTTAACATGAAGATAAAGTACTTCATTCTGGTAAACTACATAAAGTGTTAAAAAAGTAACTTTTTAAAAACTTCAAAGGTTTTTTTACCCTTTGAATTAGTGTTTCGTTTCAATGCCTACTACAATAAACTTAAATATCAATTCATGCAATGTAACAGTAAACGTGACATCAACTGAACCAAACGGTCAAGTTACCTTTGATTTCGTCATTATTTCTTTTAGTTCATGTGTCACTAGTTTTAAAATTAGACAGTTTGCGAATAAATTTAATAGAAATTATTTAAAATTAATAGTAATAATGAATTTGGATGATAAGGAAATTGAAAAGGAATTTATGCAGTTTTAGTATTATTTCTACAAAAAGTAAGTACATACCATGTTCTAAAATTAAATCACGGCATAGTTATGAAGAGGATAATTGTCTTTTAAAAAATAAAATGGCTATAACTTTTTGTTGCAATAGAATAGCTGTGCTGTAAAAATTAAAATTAATAAGTGTAAATAAATAAAACATGTATAAACTGGTAATTTTGGAAAGTTTTATACGGTCGTG
Organism: Listronotus bonariensis; assembly: GCA_014170235.1. Taxonomy (NCBI): domain Eukaryota; kingdom Metazoa; phylum Arthropoda; class Insecta; order Coleoptera; family Curculionidae; genus Listronotus; species Listronotus bonariensis. The sequence continues at coordinate 57,320 of JACEGR010003169.1, read as the reverse complement.
GAAAAATATAGTATGTAACACATGCATAAAGAGTCTTTTTATCATGGGATTGCCGCACTCGCCTAACAACTCGTTCTGTCAAACTTCCCATTCGTAAATACATAAATTACTATTATGAGGTTTTTGCGAACCCAATACACCAAAAAAATCCCTTTCAAACCATATTCTTTACAAGCAAGAATTTTAATAAAGTATAACATCCTTTTAAAAAGTGTTATATTACATCCATTGGTCCTCTTGTAAACCGTGAATAGTCTTTATAAGCATCTATTGACATCAAAATTTCCTTTCTCAATCTCACCTTACTTAACTCCAACCACTCTGAACCACCAGGATGTCTAGATATAAAATCAGTCAAGTCGTATATACCATCATGGACTCTCCATAACCCTTCTGCATTATCTATTTCTCTTTTGTCTTCTAGCCACATATCCACTGTCTGATTTTTTGACGTCTTGGAGGAGGTTTAATACCTAGACTGGATGGAGGTATTTCTTTCTGTATTAGGTGGCATTTTGGAGCTGTGGTTTTTTCTTGAAATAAAAAATATTTTTTAATTATTAAAAGAAGTAAAAGCAGAATTAGCAGATTGTAAAGGTTTTAAGTCTGATAATAATAACTTCTAGCTATTCGACTGCCCATAATTCACTATTTTGTGTCATGTCATTGGAAAAAGATTTTAGTGTAGAATTTAAATATAAATTAAAATAATAGTCCCAGCAAACACTATTTGCCGGCAATGTACATTTTTCATATTGGCATTGATGGTAAAGCATTGGCAATTGGTGGCAATATTATGCCAACATCTTATACGCATTAAAAAGTCAACCCTAAATAAACACTTAATTGCCAATAAATTTTACATGCAGGGGAATTGCCGGCAAGCATACAAAAATGACGGCATACCAATCCTGATTAAATAAAGCACGCGTTTTTGTTGCAGGCAAATAAATATTGGATTTTTGAAGGCTAACCTTCAACGCATATTAATACTTTTTAAACCATATTATTAACATTGGCATTTAACTAATATTAAAGCAATTTTTTTAATCTGTTTTATTTATAATGGCAGTTAAACAACATTATTTTATGTTTTTTTACATAATTTAAAGGAAATGGCCTTTTCATAACATTTTATTGTTAAAAATCATGCAAATAAAAATTAGGTCAAACAAAATGTTTATTATGTATTTTGGAGCGAATAAAAATAAAATGATGGTAAAATTAGCTACGTTAATTTCTGACCGAAGGTGACCGCTTTGTGCATTTGTTTTCTACGTGGTTTTCTAGCTTTTTAGTTTCTTTTTTAAAGAAAAGAGTTTTTAATAGACATAATTAAATGTATTCATTACCTAATAAGTGTGTGTTGTGTGATTAATTGGTGATGGCTAGTCGGGAAGGCAAGATATTTAAGTAGACTGTTAGGAGCTGTAAACATTTTGTTTAAAACCTTATTAAAAGTTCTAAAGACGTGTTAATAAAAATATTATATATATTTAATAGTTTTTTGACATACCGATAGATGGCGTAATAAACAATAAACTACAACGTTTCTGCAATATCTTCGCTTTTTATCGTCTAAACCGTACCCATTAGACAAAAATAATACCTCTTGAGCGGTCTGCGGTAGGTGATCTCACTTAGCTTTGAAAGAAATATCTTCGGCAAGTCTAAAAATCTGCATCTCCAAGTTGGACAGTGTTCTGAGAGATGCTACTTTGCATTGCAAGGAAATTGCATGCAATAAGGAGTTTTTTCCTATTTTAATTTTCAAATAAAATATCGCATCATTTTATCTTTAAAAAAGTATATGCGACAATTTTCCTCAATAAGACGTCAGCTTGCTGCTTGGGAGTATCTGCATTTGCTCACTTTCGTGTCTTTTTGTTATCTTTTTGCCAATAACTTATTAATGATGGATGCCATCAACCTAAATGTATTTTTTTATCATAACTTATTAATGACGGATGCCATCACATTATCTGCAACACATGGCCTAATAACGGCCAATTGCCCACTTTCGCGTCTTTTTAATACCTTTTGCCAATGCCTTGCCATTAAAGAGTGTTGGCAATGCCAGTAAATTAATTGTACAACGCCGGCAAAAAATGTTATATGGGGTGTTTTTCGAAAAAAGTCTCTGATAATAAAAACCCTATACAGTGTGTTCCTGGATAGGTGTTACAAGAGGATAAATGGGCCAAAAATTTTGGAATTTTAAAACGTCCTTTTGTGAAAGCTGGTCGCATGGTCCAAAACTAAATAACACAACATTTTGCTCCGATTGATAATATACAAGGTGAGTTATAACTAAAAATACAAAAAATGACCAAGAGTAAAGTACCGTTATTAAAAAAAAGGATAAAAGTGCGTAAATAAATGTTTTAGAGAATAAAATTATGTCAAAATAAAAAGTTAAAGAAATAAAGTAAAAGAAAAATATATTTGTGACAACTTTTTACATTATACATTAACATTTGAAAGGTCGCGGCGATTAACGATCAGTGTCTAACTAGCATAATATGTCATTATTTTTATTTTAACATTTTAAGTCAGATATTGTTAATTCAGATATTTAAGATAAAACAAAATTTTTTATATTTTATCTAATACAAGTTAAAACTTGATGTCGCAAAAGTTCGACCAATATGGACTATTATTTATTCCCGTCAGCGCCTCTGGAACATGAGCGATTTTGGGCCGCACATCTTATATTAAATGTTGTTTTTTGAGGACTACAAATTTTTTGCCGTAATTATCAATAGTTGTATTATTTAAAGGTGCTATTATTTTAATACTGGCAAAAAATGGACTCTACTTGTCCTAAAGCAGCGAATTTTTCAAAAATATTTAAAATTATTTAATTTTTCCTTTAACTCTTGCTTTCTCTTGCCCATGATTTACATAAGTTGTAATGCGTTATGTAAAAATTTGACAATCACATTTTTTTGGCTCTCATGCTTTAACGTTAAATTTTGACATGAAATTTAATTCTTTACAAAATTTTCTTGTAATACAAGATTGTTTTATTTAAAAAAATAAAAGTAGTTAGCTCCTGGGCATTTTTCATATTTTTAGTTACAACTCGCCCTGCATACTACCAATTGGGGTAAAATTTTGCCTTTATAAGCTTTGGACCATGCGACCAATTTTTCCAAAATTTCCTTAAAAAAAATGTTTGGTCCATTTGTCCTCTTGTAACACTAACACCTATTCTGGGACACGCTGTATGATATATCATTAAAATAATTAATAGTTTAAAAAACTAAAAAACACGCTTTTATATGCAACCGAACTAAAAATTAGAAAATAATTTTTCATTAAAAAATATTGTCATTTCATAGTAAAAAGCGTGGGGTGCATTTTACTATTTTTTCATAACTTTTCCATCATAGATATTGGCAAATATAATAATTATAACATTTAATATATTAAACACCCCACGCTTTTTACTATGAAATGACAATATTTTTTTTAATGAAAAATTATTTTCTAATTTTTAGTTCGGTTGCATATAAAAGCGTGTTTTTTAGTTTTTTTAAACTATTAATTATTTTTCATTTTTTAGTTTTTGTTACTCTTGACAAAATGGCGAAAAATTTTTTAGTGAACAAGAGTAGCAAAGTTTGTAATGTTTCCAACAGATTGCAACCCACTAAAAATTTCTTCTCCATTTAGTAGCAAAGTTTGAAATGTTGCCAACAGATGGCAACCCAGTCAAAGTTTGGAATGTTGCCAACAGATGGCAACCCACTAAAAAATTTCTTCTCCATTGAGTGGCAAAGTTTGAAATATTGCCAACAGATGGCAACCCAGGTGTTGTTTTTATAATATAATGGAATTTTTTTTCCTGGCGATTAAAAACAAGATAACGGGATACTTTTGCAGATTATTGCATTGTCATGGGTCATTAATAAGTGTGCAAAGTTTCAAAGAAATCGAATAGCTGGAAGTTGGTTAAAATTAGGCTCAAAGATTCCGTTACATAGATAGCCAGATGGATAGTTACAACCCAAGTTAATAAAAGCGTGTTAAAAACTATAGAGAATAAAAATTTAGAAATAAGTGGGTACTTGTATTTAAAATTAGAGATGTTTTGGTAAACCGAAAGTGATTTTTGAGTCTGTGGTCATGCTGTTATTTAATAATTTCTGTTAAAATCTAAGTAAAAAAATCTGATGTGAAACAAAATGACCCAGCATACAGATATAAAATTATAAATAAGTTGCAAAAGTACAGATATCAAAAGTTTTTAAATAAATTATTCAAGTGTCGTATATTGTCTGTAGAGGAGGTTTGTGCTTTTTAATTTGAAACTTTAATGAAATAAAATGGGTAAAAATCCAATTATTTTTCTATAAAGTTTAATTTGTTTCAGAAATAGGGAACAGTGGTTTCCCTTTGGCCCCCAAAGCATACACTGCTAAACACAATAAACCATTAACCATTGAATTAAATTGAATTTCCTATAATTAATTTTTAGTTCCTATTTCAAAATATTATAATATTTTGGAAAAAAATTAGTAAGGTCACTTTTCTCAAGAGGTATTTTTTTGTAGGGTACCTACCCATTTTTTAATACCTTTAAAAATATACATACACCTATACAGGGTGTCCCACCGGGAAATGCTGCGATCGATTTCTTGAAAAGTAGACTTTTAATTAAGGTTTTTGTCGTTATAATTTTTAACGATTATTTTTGACCACCCTGTATTTATTAATTGTTAAAATATCAATAGGGTCCACTAAAGTAGTTCTTTTAACACGCTTTTATTGGCTTGGGTTGTAACTATCTATCTATCTATCTATGTAACGGAATCTTTGAGCCTAATTTTTACCAACTTCCAGCGATTCAATTTCTTTGAAACTTTGCACACGTATATATGTATCAAGGACCGATGACAATGCAATAATTTAAAAACAGTATCCCGTTATCCTGATTAGGACCGCCAGGATAAATAAATTCCTTTACAGATCCTCTGTGTCTCTTGACAAAATGGCGAAGGAATTTTTTAGTGAATAAACTGGAGCATTTATTTTTAAAAAACTAATTGATATATCGAACTAAAAAATGAAAAATAAATAATAGTTTAAAAAACTAAAAAACACGCTTTTATATGCAACCGAACTAAAAATTAGAAAATAATTTTTCATTACAAAGAGTTTGTCACTTCAGAATAAAAGCGTGGGGTGCTTAATATATTAAATGTTATAATTATTCTATTTGCAAATATCTATGGGGAAAAGTTATGAAAAATAGTAAAATGCACCCCACGCTTTTTACTCTGAAGTGACAAACTCTTTGTAATGAAAAATTATTTTCTAATTTTTAGTTCGGTTGCATATAAAAGCGTGTTTTTTAAACTATTATTTATTTATGAAAAACGCAATCCCACTTTGTATTAAAGGCTTTTGTTTAGAAAAAATAATGGTTATGTAATGGCTTGCAAACGTCATTTTTAACATAAACTCTAAAATGAGTCAAAAACGGTTAGACATAGATATAGAACATTATACATAAAATATGTTTATAAGTAGACATTGACTTCCGGTATAACCGGAAGTGTTAGATGTGTCGAAATATTTTAGTCGTATGTACCCCACTAACTTTATCATGTTGCCCAATTTTCAAAATTTTTCAAGGCCTACTTTTTGAGAAATCGATCGCAGTCGTTTCCGGTGGGACACCCTGTATTATTATATTTAAACAATGTTTTTAAAAATTTTAAACGCCAAGGTTTTAATTTTCTAACACTACGTTCTCTTTTTCTTTTGGGTGCTATTTTATAAAGTTTTCTATATCTCTAAAGTTAGTTTACCACATGGAATGTTTCTTTTATAGCAAAATCGGACAATAATGAAAAGTTTACCCATACTATGACAAAAATGTGACTTACACCTTACACTGTATATTTTGAGGAAAATATTATGAATCAAAACATTAGCTTTATAAAAATTTAAATATGTATTACTTAAGCAACAATTGCGAAACTAAATAGATAAAAAAAAATAATAGTACCTGAATAAAATGTAAATAAAAATAAGTACTTTTATGCAAAATACAAATCTGTGTTTTAATATTCACTTCTTTAATTTCAGCTTACGACTAACATTCGTTTAAGTCCGATATTTAGAAAGATTAAAAATAAATTTATTAGTTGGATAAAACCTTTATTCGATAACCTTATGGCTTTGGGCCTTACTTGTTTTACAACAAAATACACAACAATCTTTATTTACGCATTAAATATATTTATTTTAACACTAATTAGTTGATAATAAGAAAATATTTTTATTTTTGGTGTTTGCGCAAGCGGCTGGTATTATTAAGATATTCTATATTCTATGGGGTCCAATGACTTATCGACCCATTATTAAGATAATTAAAAAAAAACTAATCGCGCATTTTTATATTAAGCTATAAGGATATACAGAGTGTCTCTAAAAGGTGCGGCAAAAATGACGCCTCATATTCCTGAGACTAATATTTGGAGATCTAACCCAACTTACCTCTGCCCAAAAATGTTATGTTTTTGGAGATATAGGCTCCGAGCAACCGTTTTCAAGATATTTGAATTTAAGTGGTTTAGTTTAGCTAAATGCCTTTGAAAACGGCGTAGGTATTGGGCATAACCGTAACTGTCTCATGATATATGATGATTTAATGTATTCTTCCATAGTCCTTTTGGTTGCACTAAAACACTGAAATGCAAATATCTTGGAAACGGTTGCTTGGAGCTATTCCCTAAAAGTATACTTTTTTATGTAGAAAGCATAGGGAACTTTACTGGTATACTTAGATGGTACATACAGAGTAGCATAAAAAATTGGGACGTTTTAGAAAAATTTAAATAGTGTAGTTTGCCCCTCCCCCTAGCTTACACACAAAACTTATTATTAGATATGAGTAGCTTATGTTAAAACACCCGTAGATACCGAGCTTTACTAAAATATTCAAAATATATTAAAATTATTTATCGAGAAAAATCAAAAATATATTTTTTTAATTGACACCCTGTATCTTCCTTATTATAAACTTTTGGATATAGGTAAGTTTGACTAAATCTTAATATTTTGACGTGAGGAATCTGTGTTTTTTTTGGCGTACTGTACCATTAATTAGCGGACACTCTGTACAAATGTCATCATTTTTTTCTGAAATGTTTATTTAATCATAATAAAATAGAGCATATAATACTCCTAAGTAGTGTGGCTTTCTGATTGTGAAAGAATTTTTATGATCGGTTTAGTATTTCCGAAGATTAACGGCTACAAACAAACAAAGTTACAAACTTTACCCCTTTATAATATTATAGTATAGATATTTTCGAAAAACACCTATATATTTGAAGTGCTCAATAACTTTGGGGGTAATCGCCGTCTTGGATGGGCTAACCGCCCATACTCTCTCCCCTACTTATACCCCTGAGTTGTAGAACATAAAGGGATTTTAAGAAGAAAAATTTAAATAGACCTATATTCTAAAAACCTTTTGAGTGATACAGTTTTACACATATGAGCTTTTTAACTATTCTGTATCTCAAAAGTTACGACATTCGGGACATAAGTTATTTATTTTTTTTTCTTAAAATCTCTTAAGAACTAACACCCCTAAAGACAAGCATCCAATTCTGGGACACCCTATATAACTTAAACCTGGCCATACATGGAGTGATTTTTTAAAATCCAGATATCCTAAAAAAGGTTGCTTAAATTATGTTTAACCACTTATACCTGTTTATGTAAAGTATGTTTAAAAATTGGAATTTTTATCTAGAAGGTAAATACAGGGTGGCTTTATTTTATTATTATTATTATTATTAGTAACAATTTTTTTTTATAAAAATCTATATCCACAATAAAATTTTGACACCCTGTATCTCCGAAATCAATTAATTTTTATATGGTCGTTACTCATGGGATTGCTGTACTCGCCAGACGGCTTGTGGTGTTGCCAAACTCCTGCATTCGAAAATAAAGGATCCCTTTATGCACTTGTCATTTAAATGAATATTTAAGGTTCCCATTATTCTATAGTGGTGTGTTTAAAAATTAATGGTAATAATAAAAGGATGATTTAAAAAATGTAACTTTTAACCTTTATTTTTAACCACCCTGTATTTATTAATATCAACATATCAATAGACTTCACGTAAAAAGTTCGCCCTCTACGAGAATCCTAACTCCGATTCTTATAAAAGGCTTTTGTTTAGAAATATTAATAGATATACAGGGTGTTCAGTAACTCTAGCAATAAACTTTGGGGATGAATTTATAATAAAAAATAAGAAAATTTCATATATGAATATACAGGGTGTCCGGAAAGGTGAGGTCATAAATGAAAGGGGTGATTGAGTGAGCCAAAATTATATTATTACTTCATAAAAAAATTCAGTTAAATTGCTCTTCGTTAGGAAGATATTGATCTTCAAAGTTATAATGTAAAAAAACTTATTTCATTAATAACTTTGAAACTGTTGCCACAGTACCAATAATATTTGGGCAACTTAATAACCTGATACTAATGCTTCTTTTTATAGGTAAACGGCTGTTCAGTAAGTCGGGATTATACAGGGTGAGACGATTTTTTTAAATTTTATGTATGCATTTTTGACACAGGTAAAAAATTTGACATTTTGCTTTGGCCGTTTAATTCCTTTATCTTTTTTCTATCAAAAAAGGTATACTTTATTTGAATCAATATTTTGGACCGCTTTTCATAAGCTCGCATTTTAAATCCAGACATACTTACCAGGATTTTGTATGTAATTTTTTTTTGTTTGAGAAAATTATTAAAATGTGGTAAAATTATTAAAAATTTTGTTAATGGTGAGCTTTTAAACTCTATAATACAGATAAATACAGATTTTTTTAAATTTTAACAGATTTTAATAATTTTCTAAAAAAAAGATTTTTTATTACATACAAAATCATGGTACATATTATTGAATTTAAAATGTGGTTTTTTATAAACGGTCCAAGATATCAATTCAAATAATAAGGTATACCTTTTTTGTGCAAAAATGATGAAGGAATTTAACGGTCAAAGCAAAATATCAAATTTGTTACCTGTCTTAAAAATGCATACGTACATTAATTTAAAAAATCGTCTCGCTGGCGTGTCCAATTTGTATGTAAGTAGGATTTTGAAAAATTTGACTCCGCCCTGTAAAGTGGAAAAAAGAAAAGAAGATTAAATTTATTTTTTTATGGCTACTTGACTTAAAATAAACCGTTTTAGCTTAATCATGGCACCCTAGATAAAAATTTAAAAAATAAAGTCAAAAAATGACCTGTGAGGTGTGATTGTATTCAAAATGTTATATTCTATCGAAATAAGATAAAATATACCGGTGGTGCCATTTAAAATTTTAAAGTAGCAGGCATTTTCGGGTAAACCGGAAGTAACAAAAACGAGTTAATAGATCAGTCAATCCACAATTATATCAAATAACGATATAATAAATTTTGTTTTTCTATCTTAAAAGGTAAAAAAGTTATAGAGGGAAGCACCTGTGAGAAATACCTGGTATAATAAAAGATGTAATATTATACATATTATGTACAAGGTGGGCAAAATTGGGCGTTTTTATAGGCTATCTCAGTTATTACTGGAGTTATTAAAAACCTATGTAGGTGTTATGGGCTTGATTTTGGAGAAACTTCAAATGGCGTAGTCAGAATTTTAATAAAATTATTTATCTAAGAGATACGAGGGGAAATTAAAAAATTGTCGTTTTTGATTTTACCCTATATGCATACAATTTTTGTGGAACTACGGAAAGTATTTGATTTTTATACAGGGGTTCGTCAAAAAGTTACGATGCCAACTTGATGTTTTCCTTATGGAACACCCTGAATATTTTGTTACTTATAAATAGTCCTTGTCACTACAATAACAAATATAAGTACTATTAATACTAAATAGAAAAAATTGCTTTTTAATGTTTCAAAAATTATTAGAGCATTACTCTACAATTGTTTCGCCTTTCTAGGGCTTCATCAAGAGTACTTCGTATACTAAACTTAAAAAGAGAAATATTTACAAACAGAACCATTTAACACGTTTTTCCCAAAAAGGTCTATAAAATATTATTAGGGGTTTTTATTATGCGGCCCAGATGTGGTAATAAATTTATTTATAATTGGCATATCTGCGAAATTTATTTGATCATTGGTAGAAAGAGTTGTATTGTCTATAAGTGATTTTTTAATTTCTAGTTGTTCATATAAATTTAATTTTTACCTTTGTTTTCTCTATGGAGTAGTTTAACATTATTAAGATCTATAAAGTGGTTTTGTTCTATACAATGTGTTGAAATGCCTGTGTTTTTAAACCATTTAAAATTGATGTTTTGTGTTCTTTTATTCTGTTTTTTATGCTCCTTCCACTTTGACCAATATATTCCGCATTACAGTCTGCGCAATTAACTTTATAAACCCCTGACATATCTAATTTTTCTGTTTTGTCTTTATTGTTAACTAATAATCTACCTAGGTTACTCTTATTTACAGACACAGTTTTACAGCCTAACTTATCTAGCCTATTGGATACATTATTGCTGATGTTTGGTATATAATTGATAAACTTAAAATTATTGTTTTTAGGTTCTGTAATACTATAAAACTCTTTAGCAATTAACTTTTGTTTTTTCTTTGTTAACAATTTATCAACAAGTGATTCTTTATATCCGTTGTTTCTTGCTATTTGTTTAATAATGCAGAGTTCTTTGTTAAAATTTGATTGACTTAATGGGAAAGTGACAAGTCTGTGAATTAAACTATGAAAAGAAGATAATTTTATTTTCCATGATTGGTTCGATGCGTAATTTATTACCGTGTCTGTCGTCGTTGGTTTTCTGTAAATATCGAATTCAATGTGGTTGTCAATATTTTTAATGTTTATATCCAAAAAATTTATCTCATTTTCATTTCCTTTTTCCATAGTGAACTGAATGTTGCTATTTATTGAGTTTAGAAAATTTAAAAACTTATCTAAATTTCTCTCTGTACTATTCCAAATGCAAAAAACATCGTCTACATATCTTTTCCAATAAAAAATGTGTTTAATTAGTTGATTATTAGAGTTAAATAAAACTTTTTCAAAATGAGCCATAAAAATTTCCGACAATAAAGGAGAAATTGGAGAGCCCATAGGCAGGCCATCATTTTGTTTATAAAATTCACCATTAAATTTAAAAGAATTTTGATTTAGGCATGTTCGAACTGCATTTTTTAATTCTGTTTTTGTTTTAATATCTAAGTTTGAAGCCCCGATTAAGTTATTTAAAATTTCTATAACTTCTTTTATTGGAATTGAGGTAAAAAGACTTTTTACATCAAAAGAAACTAATTTTGAATTGTTTGGAATCGTTGGTATCAACACCTTCTTTTACAATATTATTTTAAATTATTAATGAAATGTAATAAAAAGGATATTTTTATGATTTTTATTAACCTTAATATACTCTTAAAGTATAAACACAGTAAAAATATACTTTTAAAGGTTTAAACACAATAAACACAATAAACTAACATTAATACCTAAATATGTATATGCTCATCACTAAAATGTATCTGTTTTTTAAAAAATATAATTTAATTAGATTAGACCCATTTAAACCTGATAACCTAATGGCATCATTCCCATATACCCAAATTTAAAAAGTTAGAAGATAATTTAAAAGAATTTGGCTCGTTTAAAAAACCACATTTTTTTTACCTTGAGTAGATAGGCAATGTATGTATGGGCTCAATAAGGGTAGTTTTCCCATAAGAAATACTTGGGGAAAAGTTAAGGTTCGATCTGCAATTTTATATATATAGTTTTCGTAACCATCGATGACGTCATCACCTAAACTCAAAATTGAAAATTGTATTTTGAAATATCTGAAACTCCATTTGAAGCAATTATTGATATTTCATCTCGAACAGCGCCACATCGTTTTCCTCGTGAATGTAACCAATCTTCGTTAAAACATTTTCTAGAGTAATGAGCATGAGGAGTTCCTTGTAAACCATCGAGATCTCGCCTTAGAGGTTTCTGACCATCTGCACAAGCAATGTATCGTAGTACGCCGTTTGCATGATCCAAACACAAAATTTTTTTAAATGTTGTTTTGGAATGAAGTCTTTTTCCAAGTCTTCGTAGTCGTTTTTCAATGCTAAGACTGTTTTTCCATTCGTAAAGTGAATTAAGGCATGAATATGCTCATGCGCGGTACTTCCATCATCAGCTACAAGATGACATCGACACAATGAATACCATTTTAGATCAGGCAAACCTATCATTAAACCAAAATCAACTTCGTTTAGTAGTAAATGATACCATTCTTGATTGCATTGCTCGTAATCCTCGGCAACTTTGCCTCCATGCCCCCCACTATAACTGCCCCTGATTAAAAAAACGTCCAAACTAATTTAAGTATTATTTATTTCCATATTTATAATTTATTTATATTTGATAATAATTCCAACAACGTAAAGCTTACTTTTCAAGTTGTTTTAATATGTATATTAACTGAATTTCTAAATTTCTACCCGGTAATAAAAATGAAAAAAGTAACTGCCATTTTTATATTAAATATAGGCTTATAAAAACTTAGGTACATATTAAGCTACCTATTATTTAAAATAATACTATTAGAAAAACCAAATTATTACAAATAATAATCGGTGTATAAAATGTAACTAAAAAGATTTTTTTAACGAATGCAACTCAGCGTTTCAGTATACACGTTTTATGCTTCAAATTACGACTAAAATGTTATTTTTAATGCTAATTTATAGAATTATTAAACAATAAAGTTGGGTGGGCCTTTTTTCGATATCATTATGGTTTTGCCCCTTATTTGTTTTACTATTTTGTTGTAATCTTTGTTAATACATTATTGCTATTCAGGACAGTACGCAAAAAAAGGTCTTCGTCTCCAAAACTTACCTGAAAAAAAAGAAAATGATATTGATTTTGGGAGGGGAAACAAAAGATATTAAAAATAGACCAATAATGCTCTATATACAGACAATATGGCTTAATACAACCGCCACTCCCTCATAACAACCAATTTCAGAAGACAATTGCCCCACAGCCCCCCTGCAGACCTCTCTGTTGCTATTTAACATTCACTATTATTTGATTGTAGCAAAATACTTTTATTCATTGTGTGCAAGCTACTTATATTATAAGGATAAATAAAAAATCTTATTGGGCATTTTTAATATTATTTTTAGAAATTAAAAGATGTGTTGGTTTATTTATTTTTTTATATTTTTGGTCAACATTTTAAAAAGAGCTGTTAGCTGTATTGTTGGTTATCTATGTAGAAAATAGATATACTAATAAAAATTACAATGATCCTACATACTCTTACTAATCCGCGACCTGATATGATCTCTGTTGAACTTATAGGGTAGAAAAAGACAAATGAATTCTAGGCACGATAATTATACGAAGTGACTAGGGGCACGTTGATGTGCCGCGATTATTTTTTACCGGGCACGTGTATGACGTCACTACTGAGCGTGCCATTATTCATCATCAAAGTTGAAATTCAAACTATCCTTAATTTGGCTATATTCCGCCTTCTTTTTGCACAAAATTCTTGATATAACACTAAATTGGCATACAATATTTTATGAACATCCTTAAAAAACCTCTTTTTAGTTATTTTACACGTTTTTTTATTAAATTCTAATTTTTTACGCCCAAAACGCTGCAACCATGCATACACCTATGTGTATAGTGGTTTCAAACATGGCGACTTGATTTAAAGCAAACCTTTTATTATATTAATAAAGAAAGGCTTATAATCAGTAAAAACAGGTTTTAAAAAGGTTTTTTAATGTAAAATGAAATATTGTGTGCCAATTTAGTGTTATATCAGGAATTTAGTGCAAAAAGAAGGGAGAATATAGTAAAAATAAGGATAGTAGACAGTAGTGACGTCATACACGTGCCCGGTAAAAATAATCGCGGCACATCAACGTGCCCCTAGTCACTTCGATAATTATAATATTTTATTTTGTTTTTCAAGCTAGGTTATGTCATGTTTTAGGAGTGTTGTCAAAATAGTAAAATATATTTTTAGGATCCCCAATATTTTCCAGTTTTGGGTTTCAAGCTAAATGAAAATAATATAAAATTAAATATTTTTACTTCTTTACACTTATAAGGCAGTAAATGGTTCAGTCAAAACTAGACGCCAAAGCAAAAATTAGGACTAAACATGATTAGCAAATCGCCAAAAATTTTTATAATTGCTGTATTATCAATGTTTTGGGTAAATATAAGCATTGCAATTTCGAAAGAAGACTGTGTTAATTTTGAAGCATCAATAACTCAGAAAATTAATCATAAAGGCTTTCATCGGTAGGTAGTATAATAATAATAATAAATTATTATTTGAGAAATAAATGTTTAAAGCAAATACTAATAGTAACAGTTAGGTATTGTGGGAATAAAAATTATACCAAGATAACATTTCAAATAATAAATAGTGAATGGTATTAATCTACATCAGCATCTTTAAACAGGAACGTACCTCATCATATTTAAGGTTTATCTCATTAAGTAATAATAATAATAATAATAGTCATTTGCTGTATTTTTTTGCATACCTACTGACAATACTGGATGAAGTAAATTAATCCTAAGAGATATGATACTAAATTAACACTTTTCTAAAGATATGCCTTTTTTATTGGTTAGTTTTGGTTGAAATAGTCTAGTAGGTGATCTGTAACTTCATAGGGGCCAATAGGGCTGAACAGGGTCAGTTACCAGGACTAAAGCCTTCCCATTATTTTAAGGAGGCAAGTGCCCTATTAACAATCTTTCAATAAATAAATCTGCTAAATTACGCAGCCCAAAAAACTTTTTCAGGATGGGTTTATCAGTTAATCGGTAAAGGTGGCCTACTTGAAGACTTTTTTTTTATTTGTTTGCTGCCTATTTTTGGCTGTTGCCCCCCATCATGTTTCCTGCTCTGCTGAAGGGGTATGATGGGTAAAAGGATGAAAAACCATCTTCTATGGGGGACCAGTTGCAAAAATTTCCATCATAAGGTAATAAATTAGGGTGGCGTCACAGTAGCAAGTGGAAAGATTTTAGTATTTCTTTTCTTTTTTATTTTGTATCTACCTTTCCTTTTTTATTTTGTATCTTACTGTAATAATTCTTTTCTTTTCATGCTCATTGGTTAAAATATTTTCCGACAGACACTTTTTTATACATTGACATGGTACTCCTTCCTTCCACCCTCCATATTAAGGGGTTTTAAAAAATGATTATTGAATTCACTTTAGTAATAAAAGAATCACAAAAATACTTAAAACTATTTTCTGTAAAGTTAAAAATAAATAGATACGCCACTCCTTGATATTGGGAACGATTTGTGTGCTCATTAATGAAGGATCTTTGACCTTTTGTATATATGCTAAAATATTTATTTTGTTTTTATAAGATAGTCAGTAAACTTTTTAAAAATTTTACAATTTCTGTTGTAATGATTAATCAGTCCATGATATTTTTTCCCCGTTATATAATTATTAAATTCTATTAGTTAAACACAAAAAGTAATTGATTAGATTATTATTGTTTTGATTTTCAATCATAAAATTGTTATAGCAGATTTCTTTTGTAATAATATTTGTAATACTAATAATCTCATCAGTCTTTTAAAACTACATTTAGTTTGCATGCTTTGTGAACCACAAGTGGTAGACCAAAGTTATCTTTTTTCAAATAAAATATCTTGTATATTTTTAAGAATTTGGATTTTACAGTACGGTTTTTAGAATTTACTATAGAATTTAAATTTTCAAAAATATACAGATTGTTGCATTTGAAATAAAAATAACTGAGAAAACAACTTTGGTCTACCATGACTAAATGAAACACCTTGTATATCTATAGTCTTCACGAAGTAATTTACTTTCTTAAAACCCTGTATTATGTCATTTAAATAGGCGATCCTTGGGCAAATTTTTTAAGTCAAAAAGTTCATTTAAAATTTGGCTAAGAAACTTGGTTTATCACACAAGGTCATTGGGTTTGACTTACTACTATGACAAACTAGAAAACTTATTTGGTAAAGGAGTATGTTTTATACACACAGTGAGGACGTGTGGATTGAAACAAATTCACTTAAAATTTAGTTGTTTCTTGAAAAAAACGCTTGAACACGTTGATTTTTGTTTTTGGCTGCGGTGTTTTTCCTGTTAAAAAATATTTTTTACAGGATGGCCCAAAAATAAGCCAAGACCCATAAATTTATTTTTCAAATAGAAGCATATATTATTTTTATTACATTTTTTTAGTTCAAAGTTAACAAATATCAAGAAATGTAGGTAGCATTGATTTATTTTAAATTTATGAAGACCCGTATGTGTGGATTGTGGGAACAATTTGAAGTTAAATCCAAAAATAGTTTCCACGCCAAATAACTTTTAAAGAAGTGAATGTATTGAAAAATGCTAGGAGACTTTTTTCTAGCGTCTCAAATTTCCATTAAAAACATGTATTGGCTTTATTTAAATAATAATATTTTTTGTAGTAACAAAAATCCAAACTCAAGAAACAAAACTAAACAAATAGTTTAATTTTGAAAGCCACATTAGGAAGAAAGCTTTTTGTAGGGAATATAATTTTGTTCAAAAATTTTTTAAATCAACAATTTGCAAGTTTTACATTAAAAAAGATTGTTGACAAAAAACTGTTAGTCGCGATGATAGATCTCTTAATATTAATATTAAGGGGTTAAACCCGATACACACGATATTTTTTCTTGTCACATAATATTTTCGATATATTTTTAAAAAAGTTCGATTTTTTTGGCTTAGTCTATTAAGTATACTAATATACATAGTCTTTGGAAGTTCTTACCAAATGAGAAACATTTTAATTATTAACTTTATGAAAACAAGTGTCTCTTCATAAGAGTCCTGCTTAATGAAAAAATACGTTTTCACAAAAATATAAAGGGTATTTCCTAATTAGGGTACTAAAACTTTAAGGAGTGATTTCTTATGTCATTTTATGACGAAAAGTTTCTTTAAGTATATGTCCGGAGTTGCTTCATTTCTGAGATAAAGGAAGTTAATTGTTTTTTTAAGTGTGTTTTCTGTTTTAATATCTTTAATACGAAGCCAGAACCAAAAAAAAATGTGCTCCACTGAAAAGTTATATTTTTAGTTGCTTTGCAGGAAAAAATATAAAAACTAAAATCAAAGCCAGTGGCGTACAGTGGGCACGACAGCCAATATTATTGAGAGAAAAATGTATGCAACTGGCTTTTGTGTAGTTTTATTATTTTTTTTTCTATAAAACAACTAAAAATTCATCTTTTTAGTGTGGTACTTTTTTGTGTCTGGCTTCATATTTAAGATATTTAAAGAAAAAAGACTTTACAAAAAAATAATTAACGCCCTGTATCTTAAAAGCAAAGCAACATATGTTTAAAGGAACTTTTCTTAATTAAATGACAAAACAAATTACCCTTTAAAGTTTCGTGCGTAGTTAGGAAATACCGTGTATATAAATTTGGTAAAAAGTATTTTTAAGCCACCCTGTACATCTAACATACAATTATTTATATTTGGAAATTTATTTTCTCACTATGAAGAGGCACTTTTTTCGTTAAGTTAATAAATAAAAAGTTTTCCATTTGGTAAGAACTTCTGAAGACACGCTGTACAGTGTATCTAAAAACACGCCTAAAAATAAGCAACATTAACTTCATTTTGTCGCTATTTATTTATGTTCATTAGAAAATTTTTAAAATAAATGTATTAAAATTCGATTTAGAATACAAATATGTATTAAGTGTTTTTATTAAAAATAAAATAAAGTGTGTGGTCGACGTTTATTTTTGGACCGCCCGGTGTACATGACTTTACCATAAAAAAATTGCTTTTAAAATATAAACTGACGTGTTTACGCCTTCTTGCAAAAAATAAACCCGTGAATTTTAAATTAATTTTTTCTAACTTACTTGTCTTCAAAAATTTTAAAAGAAATCCATGGTAAATTTCCTAATAACTGTTAACTCCTCGTATAGGATATGGTACATGTACATGTATGTACATGAAATATTTTAAGGATGAAATACAAAATTTAGAAAGATAATGAAATATAGATGATTCCATAAAAAATAGGCTGATGGTTGTCGCTTATTTCAAGGACACCTTGTATACATGAATTTACTATGAAATAACGCTGTCAAAAAAAAAAATAAAGTTGGACATATTCAAGCTGTTTTGCAAAAAAGTAACCACAAAATTTAAAATGTGTCCCCACCTATGCGTCCTGATGAAAAGTAAAATTGTTATTGTAAAACTAAATAGTAAGTGCAAAGATATAATGGTATCCAGTTAATATCACAATTTTTCTTTTAGCGACATTAATTGGCTGATTGAGACTCAGAGTCCTGATAAGAAGACATGGGCAGATTCCTCTTGTATAGCTGCAGTAAAGCTAGAAGTTCCAAAAGGGATGTATGTCAACCCTGATCAGGCAGATGATCTTAGAAGACTTGGAAAGGTAGATTAATACTCTTAACTTTTTATCTAGTATAATTTAAATCCTAAAATTTACGTAGAGTGTCTAAAAATAATTATCATTTTGTTGCCCAAAAGTCAGAATGTACGATATGCCATACAAGACAGTTAGATTTGTATCAGATTAATAATTTTTAAATTAAATTTTATACCTATTACGGTTGAAAGTGGTTCCGAAATGTCCAATTTATAATGATTATGTGTAACAAAAGTTCAAAATTCAATTTTTGGAAAAATGTATGTTAAATCATTTAGTGCCATCTTTCATAAAGTAGTAAAAATGTTTTTTTAGAATTTATACAGAAATTATACTTTTATGATATTTAGCAGATGATAATTCCATGGGGGTAGCCAGGTACCGGCAGGGGGCAGCTGCCCCCACCCTAGCCAGGCATGAGCGTAGCCAGGATTTTGTTTAGAGGGGGCAGACATATACCGGGTGTTTCTCAAATGTGGCTCTTCATTAAATTTTTTTTTCAGCTTTTAAGATAATAATAATTAACTTTAACTATTATTCGGCGGTTTTTAATAGTTTTTATAAACAAAATCGACGGGCGGCGGCTTCTACCGAAAAAATAAGTAAAAACCGCCGGTAATAACAAATGAATTACCATTTTCGGCGGTTTTCATATACATAAATAGATAAAACCGCTGGACGGCGATTTTCTTCTTATAATTAAGCAAAATCGCCAACGGTCGTTTAGCCAGTGCCTAAAAAATAAGTGATCAAGTCAGGAAAGTTTGACCAATACACATGTATGTCAGACAGCGATATACCAAATTTTATTTGTCTACCTTAAAATGTAAAAAAACTATAACCTAGAACCACCTTTGAAAATTACCCGGTATATTATTAGTTTTCCACTGTCTCCCCCCTCCCTTCTAAACAAAATCCTGGCTACGCCAATGGACAGTTCAAATTATTTTAGTCATAATAAGGTAAATGGCAGGGTTTACAGATTGCCCAAAAACAGTTAGGGGCATTCAGGCTCTACAACCTTGGGGTAAAATTTACCCCTTTTGTGATAATATAAGAAAGAGAAATTCGAAAAACCTATTAAAAATGTAAAAAAATAGGTACATGTAGGGCTTTAAAGCCCTTTTTCAAGAATTTATAGGCAAATAAAGCAACATCAATGTGGGACCAATCGCGTCACCATGTTTAAATGTCGGATTTCTTTGTTTAATCTCTACTTGTTTGTTTAATCTCTATCTGTTACTGTTTTATACGCGTTAGTCCGTCTCCTTTCGACGCATAACCATTGAATCATTTGAATTGGCTGAACGTTATATTTTTGATAACTATTTTGGTGTCTTTTTTAGTTGGATATTCTTATTGACGGAACCGTTGATATTGAAGCAATAACCCACGAAGCTACGAAACACTCCGTCTATATCTACTTAAATAATTCCCAAATTTCCGAAAAAGTTTCTATAAAGTTACCAATTCATCTACGGTATCACACGGCTTTCATGGGCGGGTAAGAATCTTTGTGATATACTTTTTTTTTTTTTTTTTTCGCCCTTTCGGGGTCGTCCCACCCAGGCCGACGACCGCCCCCTAGGTGGTGCACTGCAGCCTGAAGGCTTATTGTACCTTAACCCCTACTCCTTCCCATTCACACACCATTCATTCCATAACTTGGATGGTTGTTGCTCGGTCCGCATCCCCGAGCAGAACACCGTGTGCCGCCGGTCACCCATCCAAGTTATGGGCGCGCACTTCACTGCTTAACTCCGGAGATCGAGCGCGCCCTGTGATATACTTGGTGGTGTAATTGTAGTTTGTAAAATTTTTCCAGCACATTTTTTATTTTTTTTTCAACTCATATTTTAAGAAGTAGAATTTTTTATTATTATTTACAGGTTTGTTTATGTTTCTACTTAAGTTCGCACCATATGGAAAACTTTTTTATTATTAATTATTAAAAGTTATTCTTTATAAAAAGTTCTGCATGGCCAAAGTGCAATTATCAAATAATAATTTTTGGCAGTGGTATACCAGGTATCTCAAAAATATAAATTTTGCTTAAGAGAAAAGGGCCTTTATTTTTCATAAAATCAAAATTCCTTATAAAGAAAAGATGTTATAGGATTAAAAATAACATTCAAATATGCAAACTTGTTCATTTTTAAGAAAACCATTTTTTAAAGTTTTTTATCCGTTAACGATGAAAATTTAGGTTTGTACATTAGTGCATACTTATTTCAAAATGTAATATGTAAAGAAAAGCTTAGAACTTTCAAAACAGCGAAACGTCACAAAAACGCTCGTTATCGCAGAAAAAAAAGTAAAAAAAAGCTTTTTTCTTTTAAATAAACCATTTTGTATTTTGTATATTTAAATGCTATTTTTAGTCCTTAACATATTTTCTTTATACAATTTTCAATATTATGAAAGAAAAAGGTACTTTCCTATTAAGAAAAACTTCTGTTTTTAGACATACCTTGTATACCACTGCAAAAATACATTATCTGATAATTGCATATTGGGGCTTAGACCATGCTAACCTTGTTATAATGGATAATTGTTTTTCGTAAAATTAATAATAAAAAAGTTTTTTATATGATGTGAACTTGAGTTTGATACACAGATGATGTATACAGACAGGTTTATGCTACTAGAAACATACTGGGAACTGGTTAATTTACTACTGTCCGCTTCAATTGATAAACGTATCCGCATGACTAACTGAACGAGATCTCAGTTTGTATTAAAAATAACATTCCACAATTTTATTGCATCGTTTTTAAGAGTCTTATACCTAACGACCTTCATTGCAAATATGTGGTAAGTATTGTAGCAGACAGTAGTAAATTCATCACTTTCCAGTGTATGTTTCTAGTAGGGTGGACCTGTGTGTTTATATATTTTTTTAATTTCTAGATCTTTTTCCACATAAATGCTTTAAATATACTCCTCTTAACTTTCTTACTTTTATTTGATTAATTTACAGGGTGTCTCTAAAAAGTCTGTACAAAATGCATTTACAAATTCCTTGGATCAAAATATAATAATATAACGCAATTTACCCTAGTCGAAAAGTTGGTCGATTGCAAGATACAGGGCATTAAAGTTTTTATTTTATTTCAGTTATTTTGAAATATCTTATTTATTAAAAAACATTTTTACAAAATTTATTATTGGAAAAAGTCAATCTACATAACTGTGTGTTAACTGTACTTTGGATATTAAATTTATTCGATATATTGATATCATAAAAAACAACTCTGATATTTTTGGTTTCTCTGTCACACTTGTTAATACAGTAGAAAACATCATTATTGTACCTACTTCTAAGTTAGCTGCCTAATTAATGTATCAGAGAGAGTGTTTTTCCACAGTATTAAACATCGTTAATCCTATTTTAAAACATATTGATAATACCCTGATGTCTAACTATCGTCCAATCTTCCTTTTACCTAAACTATAAAAAAAAATCGAAAAATGCTTGGCCAATAAACTAACAACTTTTTTGAAACCAATAAATTGTTTTTCAAGGGTCAGTTTGCATTCAGAAAGGACTTGGATACCGTTTAAGCTGCACTGGATTTGATTTCTGATATTTATGACCCCTATGAGGACCTGAATAAAGTTTTACTTTGTTGTTTGATCTAAGTAAGGCTTTTGATAGTGTGCCACATGTCATTCTTCTGAATAAACTGTATCACTATGGTTTTTATAACAAAAGTAGTGTAATGATCATTGACTCATATCTAAAATACGGTACTCAGGTCGTGCGAGTCGGCGAAGATAGTGGTTGACATTGGTGTGCCCCAGGGCTTAGTTCTAGGACCACTTTTACATCTGATTTATATAAATGAAATCAGAATACGTCCGGCTTGGGGTATTAAAATGATTGCAAACAAGCTTCTATTAACCTTAGTGTCCTTACCTTTCCTTCGTTTTATATCTTGACCTGTGTTATGTATGTTGAAAAATAGGAACACCTGTACCTTTAGTATAGAGATTTGCATTTCTATGACACGACCTTGGGGCTCCATACTGCAGTCTCCGAAGATGTCAAAATAGATCAGACTTTATATCAGTGAAACTGTTCAACAGATTGCCTTTAGGTATGAGAGAGTTGCCATGAAAAGTATGAAAGCGAGAGAAAAAGGATTTTAGTATAAAAAGGCCTTTTATAGTATCAATGAATTTCTAAATTATGGTTTTGTAAATTTTAGCATTTTTTTTTGTTAAGCACTAGTATATTTTAACATGTTAGTGTGTGTTTTACCACAAAAATGTTTTATTTTATATTTGACATGTGCACATACATGTATTGCACATGCACATATTGTATTTTGGCATGAATAGAATATTTATATTTGTGTTTTATATAAACGGTTTATTTTAATAATGTATTAAGGGTTTTTAAATTTTTTTAGGCATGCAAAAGTTACGCTAGACCAACCGAGTTTGTTAGTATATTGTCCACTAAATGACATGCAGTTCTGTAGATACAGTCGTGTTAAGGCTCCTGCAAGTACCAAAGACTCGAAAACTTTAAAAGTTTGGAAAAATGTCAGTTATAAGGCTGTAAGTATGAGTTACTACCCAATTTTTTTATATTAAATTTGAGCTTAAAAACAGACGCGGTCAGTGACTTTTTTTAGGTTGAGCAAATTTATAATATTGCCATTGGAAAACATTCAAAATATATTTTTTTGCTAGACGTTAATACACATAAATAATTATGTACGGCCTTGATCAAGTTAAAGTTTTACTTTATTCTAGTTTTTTTCTTCAATAGTACTTCTTTGTACAACTGATTACCGGGGTATACACGGTCATGCAAACCTGAAACGCACTTGCATGAAAGCAAATGTCAAATGAAGCCTTTGATACACACGATTCAGATGTACCTGTCAGTTCTCCGTCAGTTTTGGCAGCTGGGGGCGTGATCAACTTAAACATAAGCGTGATTCAGCGAAAAGTTTTTTTATTTTTGTCAATGTATTAATTACTTCTAACTTTCCAAAAGCATGGATAACCTTGGTAGATATCTATAAAATCACGCAATACATCTTCCTGGAACCAAAGAGCCATTTTGTTAACTTAAAACCAACAATATAACCCCGTAAACAAAGTCCCTAAACTGAAACGTTAACTGACGTGTCCTACACATGCACAAATTTGCATGACGCGCGCCACGAAAAATCAAACTCGGACATCGAGTGGCATGCCAAGCCAGGTGTGGCAGTTTTTTAATACACACGGTCAAATTTTAGCGCGAGCTTTGGCTTTTTGACAGATGTGATAGTTTTGCATGACCGTGTATACCCCGGTACAAAAAAATGTGCAATATTTGATAAAACGATAGAGAATGACGCAACACCAATAGAAATAAATTCTAAAACGTTTATAAATGTACTAAGCATAATAACTTTTGACAATCAGTTAACCAGTACCTTTTTGCTTAATAGAACTGGTTTTACAATCACATTTTTTACCAAGCAGTATTAGAGAATTTTCATAAATGCCCTTCGCTGAACACCGCTACGAACGGTGAATCAAAAATTGGTCGGACGTCGACGTTTTGATAATATTCAGTGTGTCTGATAAAGTTGGAACCATATGGAAACCTATTTTTTTATACTCATTTTAGGAAAAAAGTTGTTCTTTATAAAATTTTTGCATGGTCTAAAACTCAATATGCAGTTATATATATTTTTTTAATCAAAAAATATTAATTTTGCTCAAGAGTAAAATACCTTTATTTTTGACAAAATAAAAAGTTGTGTTAAAAAAAGCAATTACAGCAGTTTAGCATGAGAATTCAGATTTGGTAATTATTTACTTTTTTTTCACTACTTAGCAATTTTGCCATTTTTATTGTAATTTTACAAATACTAACTTATTCTGATTCTGACATTAATTGTCAAATATCTTTCACGCTGGTGCTTCCTAAATTACGATACATTGTATCCAACCAGTATATGTTTTTGATGCCATCTTTAGCCTTATTTTATAAGGCTAAAGATGACATCACACTTTTTATTAAAATTGAGGTTAGGTGGTTTTATAATTAAGGTGACAATATGTACGTGTTGTTTAATTCTGAACAACTTTTGTTAATTTAAAAAAATAACAATATTATCAAACATAAAGGTACTTTACTCTTGAACCAAATTCACAATTTAAACATAAATAAATTTAATAATTGCTTATAAAGGATAACATTTTTTCCTAGATGAATAATAAAAAAGTTTTCTATATGGTTTCAACTTTACAAGACCCACTGTATGATTCTCTTTTCAAGTTTCCAAAGTGCGCATATGTGCTTTTTTTATTCTAATGCATATGGCATTGCTATATAAACCCATAACGCCAATTCAAAAAAACAGGCGAGTAAATTGGCTTGAATAGTTTTTAAGATTTAGTTTATTAAGTACTGAAACACCTAAACAGTTATATTGGGTCATATGAATAAAAAGAAGCAAATGCTTTTGCTTATAAGTAAAGGTATTGATTATAGTATAGAAATAAAGAAGGATTTATTTCAAACGTACGAGCATTTGCTTACAAGTGCAGTATTTACTTATAGAAAATTGAAGCTACTGAATAGCAGCAGCACTTTTCTATAACTAAATACCTGCACTTGTAAGCAAATGCTCATACGTTTGAAGTAAATCCTTATTTATTTCTATACTATAATCAATACCTTTACTTATAAGCAAAAGCAGTTGCTTCTTTTTATTCATATGGCCCAATGTCTAATATTTTTATGTGATTATTAATTATTTACTTAGATATAGGTCTGTAAATAAATAACATTGAAGAACCTAATTTTTTTAGGATTTCGAAAAAACGGAACTCTTGGTACCAGTGGGTGATTTGGAACATTATCCATTTGTTGCTACGCTATCGTCTATTTTAGGTTGTGGCGGATGTATCTATATTTTGTCAATAGCTAAGAGATTACCTGACTGATTTATATTTAACTAAATAGTAAGGAATACATACTAAAGATAATTTAAACAATATTCCATTTAACAAAAAACCTGTTATTACAGGCGTTAGTCACGGAAGCAATTTTAAAGGTACGCGCACATACATCGGCATCGGACGGACGGTACAGATCGGAAAAAATAGTTTTTGTGAAATTAAATGAAGCAGTGCACCTAAGTGCAGGCAGTTGGTACCGTATTTAAAAATCCCGCGAGAATATAGCAACTTAAATTAAAACCCGGCCAATACAGCTTCATATTTGCGATACATGTCAGAAATTGCCTTATTGAACAAGAATTTAAGCCGATTTTTACCGGAGGGTTTTAACCGAGCGGTTTTATACCCCGGGTGAAAATGCGCTAACTTTTAATATTCACCTATGGTTTACCCATGACTGTGTGTGTCATTTAAATTCACTAAAACTATTTTTTCCGATCCGTACCGTCCGTCCGATGGTGACGTATGTCCGCGTGCCTTTAAAATATCTTGACACTCAATTTCTTCAAAAATAAAAAAGAAAGTTATATAAAAGATTATGACTTTAATTTTTGCGAAAATACGTTCGTTATTATTCGTTCAAAGGCTCATCGGTTTCCATGTAAATGGGGTATTATTTAAATTTTTGCAAATGAACTGGTGACGGTTTAGAAATATTTTATCTTTAATTTTACATTCCTTATCTTACGCCAGTGTGATATTTTAAAACATATTATTCTAGTCAAATTTAGCAAAGTTACGCATTTTAGTGCTTCATTTGGCTACAAATTCCTCTGTGTAAAATTTTGTTCGGTTCACTGTAGGTATATTCCTTTTGGGCATTAGGGCCTTTTTAAAAAGTTTTTTTAATATTACAAAGTTTTTCACAAAATTCGGTATTGTGGAATTTTCTATGGTGGGGAATCGAAATTTGCTTATGTTTTTATTGTAAAATGTAGGAGAAGCCACCTGTAGTCCTATACTTAAGTTCAAAAAGCCAACTTTTTTGCCTCAATATATTATAGCTCTAGTAAAGAATTTCTACTATCATATTTTCTAAACACAGAAGGTATACTTAGTAAACATCGGTACGAGCAACGGTTTTTGAGTGAGCAGGTATTTCAGATTAAACGATTAATATGCATACGATCCAGGATATCAAACTAAAAAATATAATGGAAACTTACATAATTTTTTAAAGGTTATGGTAAAACATTTTTTAGTATCTCTTCTATCAAAAATTTACATTATAACTTCTTTCAAATGGTTTTAACAATTATTTTCAACTGTTTGGTTGACATTTTAAACACTAAAAAACGTGGACATAATTTACATTATCTTAGTTAAAAATAAATGAGATAGCAAAATCTTATGGATCTAAGCATGGAAACCAAAAAAAAAAAAAAGCCAATAATGTTTTATATATTTAATTAACAAAAAAAATTACACAATTTACATATAACAAAATTAGTTTGGATATTATATATAATAATAAAAATTTGCTTTTATAGTTTCTTGGCCAGTAATGAAACGAATTTCATAATAAGAACCCTTTTAAAACCTTTTTAGGATTTCTTTTGACGAGTTTAATACAAATATTCATACCGCCATATATGGAAGCGGCGTTTTAACCCTACCTGTCACTTTTGACAAGTTTCGGGTGTTGGCCTGGGCAAACGCGTCACTTTTTTGTTGTATTTACATGCAATTTTAAAACATTTTGCCAAAAATGGTAAGGGTTACAGTCACGAAACCGTAAGGCTCAAATACATGTTTCGGGTATCAAACAGGGCGGGTTTTTTTTCCACTCGGTTTGGGTTGGCCTTAACCTTAAGATTGTTCAGCCACTGTCACCTTCTTTCTAGCTTGTCACTCTTTCTACATAAACTCACCAGATATGCGTGGGGCATGCCTAGTTTGAAACCATCTCTGGTGAGTTGTATTTTCACTCTACCTTTTTTCTTTCTCTAACTTAAAAAAAAACACACACTATGCACTTTTCACACGAGGAACAAACAAACATCAATTGCTACTTTCATCTTCGGGGGCTTTTCATGCAATTTATCTCTAGACTACTGGGGTCATCATTCTTTCATTGTCGGTCATCTATGCAATTTCGTATTTACGTTAATAACGATGCAAAACTATGTATTCTGGGTTTTATGCATATTTAGGTTATCTACCTTTTTTCGTTCTTCATGCATATATTTATGGTTGGACTGTTTTAGGAAAGTTCCTATTGCTTCTATGTCTTTTTTCTTAACTCTTCGAAAAATAATGAGTGAAAGGACAATGGTAATGTTCTCCTCCTAGCGAAATGATTGATAAGATTGACTATGTTAAACTGGTTAAAACTACATTCCATAAAGAGGTGATGTAGGCTTCCCCTTTCCCCGCACACACAATTGCCACTCTCATGTCGCTATAATCCTGTGTAGATGACTAGGGGTTAAACAATGTCCAGTTCTGATCCTTGTAATCGTGACTTGTGCTATTCTTGGTATTTTTAGTTTGTAAAACCATGTTTTTTTAAGTGGTTTCATGACTAACGCTCCATAATTTTTTCCTTTATCTTTTGACCATTGTTGATATTTATTTTTCCATCTTTCCCATATTTTGGTTTTTATTCTTGGTAGCATGTCCGACCAGTGGACGCTGTCCCTATGATCTGGTAGGATCCTTCCTATGTTTGCCAATTCATCCGCAATGTTGCCTGAGATGTTCGTATGACTGGGTATCCACACTAGTTCAATACTTTTACTTTCTTCTATATTAGTCTTCTAACTTGACTTCTAATATTAAGCGTCAGTTGATCTGTACTGGCCATGTAGTTACCTCTGCAAATTTTTTGTAGTGCACTTAATGAATCCCTGAAAATAACCGCTTGGTTTATATTATTTTCGCTAATTTCCTTTAAAACAGGGCGGGTTTTGTGACTGTAACCCCCTACAATTTTTGGCACAGTGTTTAAAAATTGCATGTAAAACATTGTGGTAAACTTGTCGACAAAAAATTGACGCGTTCGCCTAGTCCGACACCCGAAACAAACACAAAATTGACAGTCTGAGTTAAACCGCCGCTTCCATATATGGTAGTATGAATATTCGTGGTAGGCTCTTTAAAAGGAACCCCTAAAAATATTTCAAAAGGGGTCTCTCATGAAGTCCATTTCATTACTGGTCCAGGCACTATTACATTTAAGCCCATGTTTGGCATTAGGTTTTAAACGTAATTTATAAACACACATTCTCCTTAAAATGTATGTAGCTATTTTAATTTGTGGTAAGGTCCCACTTTATAAAATTAATTCTTGTTTTTCTTAGAAAGTACCGCCAAATAAAAAAGTTTAGAAATCACTACCGCTGCAGAATAATTTCGGTATAGAGGTTTAAAAAACACTTTTTTCTTGTTAACAATAAAAAGAGAAAAACATATGTGCACTATAACCCTTTAAAGTAATAAAAAAATACAGAACGTATTAATTTTCTAGGACTGATTTTATTTGTTTTGTTTGTAATTGCTATATATAAAATAATTGTTCTTTGGCGATTGATTTTGTTTTTCGTTACTGAACTTTTTTCTTTGCTTCTCCATTTTGCGCCTCATTAATTAGTCTTATTGCTTTATGTTTTTTGGTAATAAGAATTAAATTAACAACATTAACAATATATGTTCCTATACAAACTACACATAAATCAGCTAAAATAAAGTATAGTATGTAGGCAAAATACAGGGAGGTGAAATTGGACAGTATTATCAGAAGGAGAGATCCATTGACAGCCACTGGAGAATTTGAGAGACCTGAAAAAAAGTACACTATAGATAAATAAATTTAAAAAATAAATCTGTATGTTTTTTGTTCTTAGTTATAGTAAATGTGATTTTTAGGATTAGTTTTATAGTTTCAAGTTGATTGTAATAAAGTTGTTGGTAATTTAGTTTTTTTTTTTAATATTTACCATACAGGTTAATTTATTAACTTCCCTAGAAACCATAACCAGTATACACTTTGATTAGGTAGTTTCAAAAATATATTTTTCAGATTTTATTTTATTTTGCGGGTAATATGGGACCACCAGTTTATTCCTAAACTGCTACTGAATTCTCTTATTTAGTAGCTCAGTTACAATCTTCATTTGAAGTGTAAGTCATACAGTAATTGTCGCGTTAATAGAGAATTATTGCAAGTTGCCTTATTAAGCTCGAAGAGAATTATTAATACCGGCCTTATTTAAATAGTGCTTGTACCCATAATTTAGAGTTATTGCAAATCATGTTCACAGTACCATCAACCTGAAGAAAAGGGGAAAAAAATTTAGTAGTTTTTCTTTATTGTTTTGTGTTGTAACATAATTACCGAAATACATTTGAAAAAGCAAGGATTTAAGTATTTTTACTTCTAAAAACTTTTCGATTTTGTGGTCGGCAGCCGTTCGGTTAGACGAACAGTTCCGGAGTTAAAATAAGACCAAAATAAGGCACGACCTAAAACGTACATAAATAAAGCCGGGCACTATATTTATTAAGGTTAAATCCCACCATGCATCTGCGCAAGCTCAGATGTCAAAATAGGGCCGGTATTATTAGTGCCTTGCCTTATTTTACTGTGTAATAATTCTCTAATATTTTACACTGGAGTCTTAAAATTGTAGCTTACGTTTATTTGGTATTTCCCAAAAATTATTACTGCCTTGTATAGTACAAATTAAAGTGATTTAGTGAAAAGTTTTTTAATTTATTTTTGTAAAACTTTTTGAAGAAAAAAATAAATAGGGGTTCCATATTCCCACCTCTTCCTCTTATGTTTTCGTGATTTTGAACCACCCTGTGTATCCTACGGTGATTTTTATTATAGCTTTTAATATTTTAGGTAAAGCGAATATTTTTATGAAGAAAAATCTTCATAAAAAAAATACTTACTAAAAGTGGCTACCATACTATAAAAGACTATTCCAAAAAGCTGTTTGGTTTATAAAATATTGATTTCTTGTCAAAAATACCAAAGCCCTTTCCATACCTAAAATAAATGTTTCATTTAATAAGGTACGGACATTAAAAAAACTAAATAAATAAGTTTTTATAAGGTCAAATGTGAAATAAAACCTAAAAAATCGATAACCTATTTGCTTTGGGACACAGTGCTCTAAACCACGTACAGATGATCATGGAAACTGTCACATTTGCATGAAAACTCAATGTATTTTGTTATACACGCGACCATATTTGCGCGCTAGTATTGGCTTTTTTGCAAATGTGACAATTCACATGACTGTCTGAATCCCGGTCAACACAAGCATGACATTATGTTTACAATAATTTTTAAATTGTTTTTTTTTTTTTGATTGACAAAATAAATTATTAAATTTATTTATTTTTACTTAAACTCATATTTGGTGTTAATAAAATTATTTTTAGTGGCGAAAACAAAACATTATTATGTATGTCACCAAAATGACAATGTTTTAAATGTTTACATTTTTCTTTGAAATTTGGTAAATAAGCTCTGTAAAATTATATTCTTAACATTTGTTTACAAATTTTAAACCCTATCCCCACTTTTTGACGTTTTATATCGCACTTTTTAAATTTGCTTTAAATTATAAATATATTAAAAAAATTAATAAATAAATTAAATCAGTCATGTGACAATTGTAAAAACTTTTAGGATATTAAATATGAGGAAATGATTACCGGAATTTTGACCACTCTGTATATTTGTATATTTTTTTATGAGAAGTGTCTTTTCAAAAGGAAATATATTTAATTTTTATCTCTTATCATTATTTATATTGAAATGCACAAATTTATCACCTTAAACTAATTTAAAGGGCTTATTGTAATTACATATTACATACATAATAAGCCACACAGCCACATAAATCTGTTTTATTCTCTAATTTATTATATTAATGATATGATGATACAAAATAA
This sequence comes from Listronotus bonariensis, assembly GCA_014170235.1. Lineage (NCBI taxonomy): Eukaryota > Metazoa > Arthropoda > Insecta > Coleoptera > Curculionidae > Listronotus > Listronotus bonariensis. The sequence goes on along the minus strand of JACEGR010003169.1, from coordinate 25,903 downwards.
TAAAGTTTTAAGTGTTGTTGTTGCATAAAATTTAACTAATAAAAAATTATTTAAGTTTAGTATTATTATTAATATTATTTTAATAATATACTTCTCCAAGACATAAACGCACCAGCCCGATTTTTTCCACAAACTTTAATACAAAAATGCTTTTATTAAAATGGTCATCACTCTTTAATAATTAAGTTATCAAGACAATTAAGAAAAGAAAATGTTAAGGAAAGGTGAAGCTATAACTTTGGCGTAACCATTGTTATTTACTGTTAACAATACATCTTATAGCGTGAATAAAACTTTTTGGCAAAAATAAATCATTTTGAATCGCCCTGTGTGACGTGCTGTTGAAAGGCAGTATTCTTATTTGCAAATAAATTATACCCTTACTTATTTCTGATGTTTTATCATTCCAAATTTGATTACTCTCTTTTAAAAGCACGTCATACAGAAATAATAAAAATTACTGTGGTTATGGCCATTTAAATTGAATCATTTTTGTATTAAAGCTTATGGAAGAAATTGGGCTAGTGAGTTTATTTCTTTGAAAAGTGTAGTTGATATTACACATTTTTTTATTTTTTTTAAGTTTCTTTTTCACAAAAAGCTGGTAACATGCAAAGCGGCAACACCACCTCTGGTAGGTGTATGCTTCAAAAGTACCTCAAATGACAATCTTGAATTTTTATCTATGTACGTGACGTCATTTCCTTAGATTGGTGTTTTTATTTTACATATATATATTTACATTTTTTACAATCCGTAAATCTTATTTAATACAAAATAATGGTTATTTTTAGATGTTGTTAATTTGCCTATTAATAAAAAATATAGAGTCCAGTCACATACCTCTAAAAAGAAGTTCTTTCAGTTCTGTGGGTCCAGTGTACAATAGTTAAACCTTCACCATTTTGTTAATAATAAAGTACCTAATTTGAAAAGAGATAGGTAGCAGCTATTAGATACTTACGGTGAACTAAACGCTTTTGTACAGCTAGTGTGGGGACTTATATCACAATAGGGCTTATAGGTTTTATCTTGTTCCATGTGTAACTCCACTGTATATGCGTAAAGAGAGAGACCCAAACCTACCAAACAGAAAAATATTAAAAGTTGATTATATGCCCATAATGATAATCCTTTATTGTTGGAATTTGGTAATGGATTTGATTTTTTATTAGAATCTCTTGAAGGCATTTTGACTTTTTGAAAATATTAACACATTAGAAAAACAAGTTGTTTATCATAATTTTTAACTCTTTATTATGAATGAATCATAGTATTTGTAAATACACTGACGTATGCCACTTGACAGATAACCTATGTATAGATTTTCGGTGTTGCCAAGATTACATTTAAATTTTCCTAAAATTTGTTTTGTGTTTAAAATTTTGTATGTATTGGTCGTTGTTTAAATATTTCAATCAAAGTTATTGATATATGCGTTTAGTCAAATCAAAAGGTGCGTTGGCATGTAAAGCAACAACAAAGCGGAACCGATGCCTTACCATGTTTACATGCCGGCATTCTTTGTCTAATTAGCCTGTTAGTTAACTAGAATCAAGCTTAGCTACTAACAGCTAAAACAGAGCCAGATGCAAATTAATACTTATGTATTGTGGTAACGTTTGAATTTTCACAGAAGAAAAAATACATCAACCTGCATCCAAAACTTTTTCGAAGACTAAAGGATTAAAAGCGATTTTGCAAAGCGCTAATCAGCTAATTTGGTACTTTAGCTTTAATGTTTGTATTGAGTGATAGATATATCGGACCGATTAGAGGTTGCGTTTAGAAATTATAAAACGGTGACGGAGGACGTGTTTCCCAGACCATACCTTCTGCTTGGTAATTTAAAATATGTAATAACAACGATTCATTTCACACATGTAAATAGAATTTTGGTAATAAGTAATTACAAATCTGTTAACATTACTCTTTATGTACCCCATAAATAAATCAGGCTACTTATATGTTTTTTTTTACTTTTTTGTGTTTATATTTTATACTGCCGGTTTAAAGGTGAAAATCACAAAGTACATTTTTTAAATAAAATGTAAAACCTTAAATGGACAGTTGTTCTTCTATTTTTTATCATAAATTTTGTATAAAATTGTTGGTATTTTCTACATCATATATTAGACCGTTTAATCTTAAAGCCGACGGTATTATTGAAACGAAATGCATGAAATTTGTATTAAAAAATCCGAATATACTAAAACATTGGCAACATCATGTTCACTAGCCTGCCATCTGTAGTTAGATCTAAAACACGAACAGGAAATAGATGCTTACGCGTAGGACCCTTGCACAAAATACGCTCATAATAATTAGTTTTGTTGGTAGTTGAAATTGTAACCCTTGGGTGGCGACACTGTTTTTAGATTATTGACAAAAATTTAACGAAATTACATACTGATAGAACACGCTCCAGTCTGTCCTCTATCTAACTAAAAATATAAATGTGGAGTACACATCAATAGTAAAAAAGCTACAAGAGTCATACAAATAAGCACAGCAATCAACTATTTCTGTCTAAACGCGTCGTTGAAATAGTGTGCGAGCAACAAAAAGGAAAATAATTGAAAGTGAGACAAAACTGATGACCGCGTGGCTTTTTTACTATTGATGTTTACTATAACGAGTAAACTTCTCGCGTCAAGGATTTTTTGATTAAAACACACATAGGGAGCCAATGCATAAAAAGTTCATGTTTTATGCCAAACAGTTAATCTTGATTATTTAAATTATTGCATAAAAAGACTAAACAAATTAAACTGGCAGTGGCGTGGCTAAGAGTGGGAGAAGTAGGCCCTCACCCACGGCCTCGCACTTCAAGAGGCCTTGCGAGACCCAGTGTCGGACTGGGGACCATTTGGCCCATCGGGTAAAAGTTCAAAATGGCCCCCGAGTAGAAAATTTTTTGGTTATAGTAAATATTACAATGATTTAGTGTAATATTTTTAGATAAATAGAGGGTGTTTCACAACTTATCCAACAAACTGTAACGTGTTAGTTCTACAATAATAAACAAGAAAAAACTTTATATGAACATGTCCTAAATGTCTTAGTTTTTAGTTCTTGAACTACGGGTGTTAGAAATTTTTAAAAACTATTGTTTTTTATGATAAATTTTATACCAAATTAGATATTAAAAAAAGGGTATGCCTTCTATGCACCAGAAGACATTTTTTGGCATACAAGAAAAAATATTGCCATTGTCGTCCATGAGAGGTTTAAGGTAAATATATTTTTTTAATTCTCGTTAGGTTTGGCACAAATTTGATCTCCTGGCTTTTTTATTTGATGTATGTTTTTCGCCTAAATTAATAAAGACCATTTCTCTGGATGTCATTTCGTATCGATAATATCAAAATTTTCAGTAAAAAATCATCTCTGTTATTAAAAATTATTTTTTAATTAGATAGGATTTGACCATGCCGAGAAATGTTTCTATTTATTTACGCGGAAACCATTCATCAAATTAAAAAATCAATAGAACAAATTTGTTTTAAGCTAAATGGGAATTTTAAAAAATATTTTTATTTTAAATAAAATGCAGTTTTTTTCTTTAAATATATTTACCTTAAACCCCCTCATAAATGACACAGATGACACTGGTAATTTTTTTGTATAATAAAAAAGTCCTTTGATGCATAAGAGGCGTCCTCCAATTTTTTTAATAACATCTGATATTGAGTAAAAACTATTATAAAAAATAATAATTTTCTAAAATTTTTAACACCCGTAGTTTAAAAACTAAGACGTTAAGGACATATGTTTATATAAAGTTTTTTCTTATTTTTCATTGTTAAATTAACCATTTAATCTTGTCGCACAAGTTGTGAAACCACCTGTATATGTACTAGCGTTATCGGCACATGTAAAAACTGCAAAATAAAAATACTTATTTACGCATACATATTCTAGTATTGGGTTTTTACCCAATATTTATATTAAATAATCAACTTTTAATGCGTTAAAAAATATTGATTTAAATTTTGTTGACCAAAAAAAAATAATAATGTGCTTTTTAATTACTTAAAGCAAATCAGTCAAATCCAAGATTTATAAATAACATTAAATGTGCTAAAATGTTTTTTTAATTTGCTAGTATTTCATTTTTATTAAAATATTCAAAAAAAAATGTAAAAAAATAATAAGCAAGATATTTCCCAATATACAGACTCTCCACGGATGGAGATGGAGAAAGATAAATACAAGAGGACAAATTGATAAAAAATATTTTTTCGATAAAAAGTCATTCCTCATAAAAATTTCTGCTTGTTAATAAAATATGATTTACGAAAAGAAAATGTTGATTTTATATACAGGGTAGGCAAAAACTTTAAAAACATGATTTTTCTCCAAGAGTAAACTTTATTTTTTATTTTTAAGCAAATTATCCTTAAGAAAATTTATTTAAAATAGGATTTAAAATCACTATTATTCTTACAGGGTTATCAAAAAGCTTGATAAAATTATTTTGGAATTAATTAATTTTTAATTTTTATAATAAAATTACCTAAATAAAACTCATAATTCGCTTTTGAAACACCTACCTCCTCTAAATTTCTACACAACACAATTTTTCAACTTTAAACGATGTGATCAAGGCGTTTTCGCCAAATTGTGAGTTCAATAATATTTTGTATTAATATTTTTATTAATTATGTTTATTTAATAACGTTTAGTCCAAACACTAACTTTATTCTAAATAAATTTTCCAAATGATATTTAGCTTAAAAATGAAAAATAAAGGTACTACTCTTGGAGAAAAATAATGTTTTTTTAAGTTTTTGCGAACCTTGTACACAAAATCAACATTTTCCTAACGTGAATCATATTTTTTACAAGCAAAAATTTTTATGAAGAATTACTTGTTTTCGAAAATAATATTTTTAGTGTTCGCTATTTTGCGCAGAGATATGGAAAATTGAAATAAAAAAAAACAGTAAAAATTTACCAGTTGTACAAGATTACTAAATCTTAAAACTAAAGATAAAATTACTCTGAAAATAATAGTAATCTTTTTTATTTTGACCAAATTTATTTATTACATCTTTAATAAAAATTTTCTTTTCTTACTCTTTAACTTTTTTGAAAAGTAATGTAAAGATGTAAAGAATATTAGTTTTGACGAAGTAAGAAACTTTTTTGACGTGACAACGTCTTATAATTCGATGAATGCACCAAAAAACATGACTTATGTGCCGTTATCTCGCGCGTTCCATTTAAGGCTTGAAGTGCAAGCGAGAGCACGGAACGAGCGACAAAGAGGCACAATCTCCGCGTCGTTCGATATCTGTTTCACTCCTACTTGAGTGAGCGTGCACTGAAAAGTGAATGTGGTGTCAATTGTTTATAGCAAAGATAATTGCGGCGATAAAGGTAATGATTCTTTCAACGTTGTCACGTTCAATTATCGTTAGTAAACCGACTTTGAAGACAACCGATTTTTTATCTTCAACTTTTTTCCTTTAATTAAGGGGGCCCGTAACTTTTACTTGTACCGGGAACCGGCATGGCTCTCGGCGGCTCTAAATTTATTTAACACATCTTTTATTTCAGTATCTTTGTGTTTATCAATTGATCGTTGTTGCCAATAGTGGAACCATGTTTGTTTCTCATTTCATTTTTTAATTTGCCAATTCATATTTGGCAAAAAGGTTTTTTGGTTCGGTTTTCTTCTTAATGTTATTCTCTGTCATCTGACTTGGATGCAGAACTTAAAAAGGAAAAATGCATCATTTGCTTCGTTAGTAAATCTTATCTTTAGTAACTGAATAAAGGAATCTTAATATGGAATAAAAATGGTAATTTTGTAATACAAAATTGATGTTTGTGATTGATAATTATACCTATGGGTTTAACGAGCAATAATTCGAAGAACTTGTATTTTATATTTGAAGCTTTACCTCTCTTTTTACTGGGACAGTCTGCACCAATAAACCTCTTGTTTACCTTTAAAAAAGTTTCTAAATAGCAACCATCCTCTTAATGTTTTTTGAGTGTGCTACAATTACTTAAATCCCGGGGAGGGGGGCTAGCGCCCTCCCAGCCCCACCCAGCCGGCGCCTATGCACCACAAATTGGCTTTTTTAAAAGTTGTTATTCTTTAAAAAATAATATTTAATTGGATATAGAACTTAATTCTAGCTCTAACAACGTGTACACATCAGCGGGTGCGTCTGCTTCTTTGCGTATAATATAAAGGGTGCTTCATAACCACGGTACGAAACTTCAAAGGGTGAGTCCTTATATCCTTTTATGAAAAAAAAGCTTCTGTGAGCCCACATACAGTGTGGCCTAGGGAAGCGCGATGTTCATCGATGGTATAAAAACATCGATGTTAGGTTGATCGATGGTCGATGTTTTGCCATCGATGGTCGGGTATTTAAAATATCTATGTTAACATTGATGTTTCCTTCTAACATCGGCATAAATGCAAACAAATGCGAAGTTTTAATTTAAATGATTTAATAAACATTTGTTTTTTTTCTCACTATATTAATAACTAGCGGACCTGTGCCCACTTCGTTGGGCGTTAATTATATTTTTTTCTGAACCTTTTGTTTATTCATAATAAAATATAGCATATATAGCATTCCTGAATACTGTAGCTTTCTGATTGTGAAAAAAATCATGATCGGTTGAGTATTTCCAAAAATTAGCCCTTATAAACAAACAATAAAAGTTACAAACTTTAACTCTTTATACTCCTAATTGCGGTAAGAAAATTTAAGGGCGTATTTCTGAGCCATTTTTCTGAAAAAAGTTCATATAAAAATGGGTCCTGAAATATTTCGTTTCTTTTTCTTCTGTGGAGAAACCACGAAGACTAAAAGCCTAAATACTAACGTACCGTGGGTGTCTTAAGCGAGGTAAGAGGGAGGTTGTTGACACGGGACTTAAATACTTGAAGATTTGGGGGAAAAGGAAAGACCTTCGCGGGCAACAGGATTCACATTCTAGAAACTCTAGGGATAAAAGAACGAACAAAGTGGGAAGTTCGGGGCCTGTCCAGTTGGACCGTATAGGGATGCATACGCGCGGAACCACGAATTTCTCTGTTGGGAACCGTGAGTGGAGAAACTATACTGGACAATTCTTCAGAGCAGAAGACATGAAAGTACCTATTAAAAAGCGATAGTTCCCCCACAGCCCGACGATGGGCAAGAGAGGGAAGCCTTTCTGTAAGTGAAGGATCATTAATGAGACGAATCGCTCTTCTTTGAATAGAATCAAGAATGCTTAGGATTGTGGGGGACGCCATGCCCCAGATATGAGAACAATATTCCATGTGAGGTCGGATTTGGGACACATACAAAGTGTATAAGTTACTAAAACACTTTTTTAGTAAAATTTGTTAGGCTAGATATAAACGTTATTTAATTAGGTATTTGTTGTTGTTGTTACATAATTGGTAATAGAGAGTTATAATACTTCATTTTTAAAAGAAAAAAATGTCCCAATGTTTCTTGTACGTCCAGGAATATGCAGCTTAGCGGATTTTTTTCTAAAACTAAGCAAGCTACATTAAAATATTAAGAAACAAAAAAGTTGTAGTTTTAGGTGTTTCATCCGAAAAAATAATATAAAAGTTGCAAAAAGTCAGTGGCGTACATTTTTTTGTCAATAATATTAATAAAATTAAATTTCTATTTTAACAAATACCATACCCAAATTTTATTAAAATTGAGGCATATTTAGGTTATTATTAAAAACCTGTTTTTTTAACTTTACCACCCTGTATCTATAAACAAAGCATTTCCGGACCTATTTTTATAAAAACTTTTTTCATAAAATTGGATAAAAAGGAATACACCTTTAAATTTTCTTACCGGAATTAGGACACAACAAAAAAATAGTGCGCCAGCCACCAGGTCGAATACTGAAAATCGGTATTCGAATACGAATACCGGAAAAAAGTATTCGAATACTCGGTATTCCTGAATACTCGGTATTCCCGAATACCTGGAATCGGTATTCGAATACTGGAGAAAAAAATATTCGAATACTACAAACGACAAAAAACAAGACCGATGATTAAAAATTTTAAGACCAAAAAAAAAGGTCGTCACCTCATTTTTCCCTACTTTTCGAATACTGCTTACACATTCCGGTATTCGAATACTTGGAACGCCGATATTCGAATACTCAAAAAAATATTCGTCGAATACTTCAAAAGTATTCAAATACAGAATCCCGAATACTAACCAAAAAAGTATTCTGCCGAATACCGAATACCAAACACACAAATGTATTCGAATACTATTCGAATACCGGCAAAATGTATTCTGAATACTATTCAGAATACTTAGTATTCGAATACGACACAACTCTGGCCACCATTTATCTAAAATAAAAATATATTTTTTTAATCCCTGTTTAGTTTAGAACAAATTTAATCTCTAGACTTTTGTTTGATGTACGGTTTTCGCAAAAATGAGAAAACCATTTCTTGGCATCGTCAAATCCCTATCTAATTAAAGAATAAATAAAAAAGGTTATTTTTTTACTGTAGAACTAGATATGAGCAATATGAAATGACAATGCCAAAAATGGTTTTTATTTTTTTATGCAAAAACCGTTCAAATAAAAAAAGTCAAGAGATCAAATTTGTTCCTAACCAAACGGGGATACAATTTTTTTATTTTAAAAAATGCAGTGGCGTACCATTTTTTCTTAAAAAATATATTTACCTTAAACCCCTTATGGACGACAATGGTAAAAATATTTTTTTTCTGGTATGTCACAAAATATCTTCGGATGTGTAAGAGACATCTTCCAATTTTTTAAGGATATTTTAATTGGTTTAAGAGCTATAACAAAATGTTAAATAAAAAAGTGATTTATAATAAAAAATAATGCTTAAATGTGTAAAAACGATTCAAAGCAGAATTGATGGTATTACTTGATTTTCTTTTTATTTCTGGATGCCATTAAAAAAATCACCCTGTATAATATAGCATAAAAAAATATTTATTAGAGAATATAAAAACATATAGAAAAAAGAAGGCACTTAAGACAGTTTAAGATATTTAAACGGTTAAACCGGAAGTGATTTTGAGGTTATAATAATGCAAGAATGTCAATTTATGTTTTTATATATTTTAAATTTTTTGTTAGTCTTTCTAAAAATTTGGGGATAACATATCCTGTGTCACCCGGAGTAGTTTTTTTATTGTTTATTTAATTCGATATCCTTTTATTATTAACGTTATTAAAAAGCTCATTCAGTGTGTCCCAGGATAGGTGTTATAAGAGGACAAATGGGCCAATAATCAATTTTTTACATTTCGCATTACAACTTAAATAATGGGCAAGAGGGGCAAAATTTAAAAGAAAATTTAATTATTTTAAATATATATTTTTTAATTTGCTGCCTTATGCTAAACATTTTTAAAACTGTTCATGCATAATGTAAAAAAAACAACATTTACTTATACAATTTTGTCCTATTTATAAAACTAAAGGTACTTCGGTCTTGGTAATTTTTCATATTTTTAGTTATAACTTGCCCTGTATATTACCAATCGAAGTAAAATTTTGTATTTATTAGTTTTGGACCATGCGACCACTTTTCCCAAAAGAACATTTAAAAATTCCAAAATTTTTGGTCCATTAGTCATCTCGTAACACCTATCCTGGGACACACTGTATTATTAATGGTAGGGGAGCCCAAAAGGGGATTTCGGGATTTACTACAGCGCGGTAGATTAATATACTGGAGGATACCTTGTATCCGGTAAAGTACCTCCACCAAATAGGAGCCCCGTATACAGGGCCGATCATAAAAAACAAAAATATATATTCATCAGAAATTGTCGAGCGCGTCAGATTAATATAGTGTAAGTTAATTACATGCTAATCAGTGTATATTCCACTAATCTGATAATTTAAGAGTGACGTTAAGGAAACAGACGGCTACAAATAAAAACGTCAGTTTAACATTTCTGAGCGTGGCTATTTTTTTACTTTGACGGAAATAGTTCAGCGAAAAATATATAATCCGATACGACCCGAACGATTTCCACAAGCCGAAATAATAATGGTATTTTTTTGACACATTTAAAAGTCTGTTGTCACTTCCCCCACCGATGAAAACATATACATTATATAACATTTTTTTCTTCTTATAATTTAAAGCCATGTACAGACTCGGATACAATCGGGACAACATTGCCGGCCAACTGTATCTTGTTTAAAACATTTTTCAGCATCAAAGTTGGCCAACATTTGCAGATACAAGTGTTTCGCGTCCACACTAGTTTTAAAGCTCGAACAAACGTACCGATGTTGTCCATATTAAATGGAAAACAGGTGACTTGCCGATTTCTTGGATAAAAACGCCCACCGATGTTGCCATGGCGTTTGCAACAAGTCGGCTGACCGATGTGCAACATTCAAGATACAGTCGGCCAACAAATGTTTTCGCCGATTGTATCCAAGTCTGTACGTGGCTTAAGCTTTACATCCCAATAGTACTCTATGACTCTCGACTTAATCCCCATTTAGCATCGTGGGCTCCCCTACTATAATAGTTTATTATATTTTTAGTTATTAAGAAACGTAACACCATTGGCTTATGGTCGTTTTATGTTTTTTACAAGCTGTCATGAAAAGGGAAACAAAGTATAGTAAGTACTTATTTTAAAATACCCGTTAATGCAGTGGTTTCCAACCTTTTTGTACCTGCGCCACAAAAATTGTGGCGCCCCTTAATTTTTCTAACAATCTAATTTTATAAATACTCAATTGATATTATAATTTATTTAATGGGCTTCAAAATAATATACAATATTATGTAAAAATATACATAAACAATAATTATTTTTATACAGGGTGATTCAAAAATCGATCACGAAACTTAAGGGAGTGATTTTACTTGACAGGGTGTTTAAAAAAAAGTTTTTGTTTTTTTTTAAATATTTAACACATTGTAGTTCAAAAACTAAGACGTTTAGAACATATGTTTATATTAAGGTTTTTCTTATTTTCTGTTGTAGAATCGCTTGGTTAAGTTTGTCAGTTGAGTTACTGGACACCCTGTATGTATGAAGGTAATTTGATTGAAATTGATGAAAACTTTGATGTCTATTGGTCCCTAAAAGATACCAATGGAGGATGCACCTTTAAAAGATTTTCTCTGGGGGTAATCGAAACAATAAAATCAGAGTCGTAACTATAATTGTGAGATTTAAATGGTTATAGTGGTTAAGTGGTCAATTGACAGTATCGCGAATAAATTACAACTAAACTTTTTTTTTATTTGCAAGAAAAACAATCTTTATTGTACAAAATCAGAGAGAAGTTAACTTTTGTAGGGATTTCGTTTTTTAGGTCCTATGAATTTTTGATCTTTTTAATATTATTTTGAAAAATAAATAAAGTCAGCAAAATGTATTTTTTATTTAAACTGTTTTATTAAATAGTACACCACAGTAATTAAAAATTTATGTCACGTTTTTTTAATGGTTAGTTAGTTAGTTAATGGTTGTGGCTTCTTGGGAAAATGAGGAATAAATTTGAAACAATGATTGATTTTATTTTTAAATATTTTATTATATTTTTACATGCAGTAAATTAAATGGTTTTGTAGAATAATAATGGTTCTAAAATTTGCCCCATAATATACAAGGTGAAGTTACATTTTTTTTTATATTAAAAATAAAATCTGTGCAATTAATGAATCACCTATATTATTGGCCTATAAGCCAATTTTTACTACGGTTTTTATTTTGAAGACTTTTTGAATTATCTCCACTGTAAAGAATAAAATATTTTATATAACCTGAAAACAAAAACCCCTAAAATAACAAAAACATATTTGATATTTTTTATGCTGTACAATGAAAAATTAAAAAAATATATATTTTTTTCCCAGTTTATGGACTAACTGACTTTCCAAAAATAAAATTTTGGAAAGTCAAGTTTTAGCTCCCCTTATATGGATTTTTTATGAACGCTAATACAGGGTGGCCCACCATATTCGACACGGTCTGTAGCTGGATAACCATGGGGTTTTTAAAAAAGTAAATACTGAAACATATACAGGTCGGATAAGGCCACAGTATAAAATTATTTTACTCTATACAGGATGTCTCAAAAAAGTGTGACGTATCAAAGTTATATTTTTTTAAATGGAACACCCTATATTTTATGACAGTTTTAGATTCTACATAAAAAAATTATTTAAGTTTGTTAATAGTACCAAGTGTCTAGTTTTATTCGTTTTTGTGATATTATATATTTTTTTAAAATGCAGGGATGCAATTAAATTAATTTTATTTTAACAACATAAACTTTAAAATTTGTTACAAGATTAGGAAAAGCCTGCCTTATCATACGTAGGTCATATCGAGATCATAGATTATACAGGGTGATCAAAAACTAATTTCACCTTTTTAGAAAGTTAAATAACAATATCTCTCTTATTTTAAATGGAATAACCTGTATTTTTTACACCACATGATGACAAACCAAATGCTCTTTCAAATGGTGTATAGGTTGCCTATACCTATCTTTTATACTTTTTAAGTAAATCCGTTTTAACATATTTTTATTCTAAATGTCTATTTAAATGTAAGTAGGCTGTGATATAGCTATGCCTATTTACTAAGCCGTTATTGCAAAATGTAAATTTGTTAAAAAAAGCACAAAATTAAAAGATTTTGTATTATCTGCCACTATTTTTAAAATTCACAGAAAAAAATTCATTAGTTGCTTATAATGCTACTTCCAATAACACTTATTTCAGCTAAATGTGGTAATGATAAAACTTGTATTTTTAAACAATCCTACTAACGCCTCTGGTCAGTTATGACGACATTCTGTGACCTATAACTCATTTCTTCCATTATCCATAATCACTGTGTCAAATTTTTTAAAGCAACTATGAAGGTTATCAGATGGTTTCTCTTGGAATATTTTTAAGGATTAACTCTAGACTAAAGTAAACCATTTTTTTCACATCCTACCAGTATTATATCATCTTGTTGTTGTAGAAGAAGGGTTTTTATTTAACATCATTGAAATTTCTTTTAAACTGACTAAAACACTAGTAATAAATAAATGGTCGTTGTTATTTTCTTAAGAAAAATATTAATGGCTGCTATGTCACAGCCAACTTTAATTTAAATAAACATTCTGACTAAAAATTTGTAAAAACAGATTTTACTAAAAAAGCACAAAAAGATAGGTATAGGCAACCTAGAAACCATTTGAAAGAGTATTTTATTTGTTATCATGTGACGTAAAAAAATACAGGGTGTTCCATTTAAAATAAGAGAGATATGGCTATTTGATTTTCTGAAAAATTGAAATTATTTTTTGATCACCCTGTACAATATTTGATCTTGATTTGACCTACGTATGATATGGCAGACTCTTTCTAATCTTGTTACACATTTTAAAGTTTAAAGTGTTAAAAGTGTTAAAGTAAAATCAATTTAATTTTACCTCTGCATTTTTCAAAAAATCAAATATCACAAAAACGAATAAAATTAGACACTTAGTACTATAAACAAACTTGAGTTATTTTTTAAAATAGAATCTAAAACCGTCATAAAATATAGGGTGTTCCATTAAAAAAATTTTAACTTTGATACGTCACACTTTTTTGAGACACACTGTATAGACTAAAATAATTTTATACTGTGGTCTTATCTGACCTGTATATGTTCCAGTATTTACTTTTTTAAAAAAAACCCCATGGTTAGCCAGCTACAGACCGTGTCGAATATGGTGGGCCACCCTGTATTTGAGTTACCAGAAATTTTTGTGATAAATAACTTTTTTGGAAATATGAAAAATAAAATGTTATAGGTATACTGAATGTAAAAAGTTAAAGTGGCAACTTTTCTTTTTGGGGGTAGGGAGGGTTTACTCATAAGGGCGGCCAAATTTAATTTGTACGTGGGCGGCCGATAGTCTAGGATCGGCCCTGATTATAAGTCAACTTTGTTTGACCCATTTGGAATAAACGAAGTAAACGCATGAAAAAAGCCAGTAGGAAAATTAATAATATTAATTTTTGTAACAAATGTAAAAAACCATAACCTTTTTACAAATATGAGTTTGACAGCGCGAGCTGTCAGGCGAGTAAGAAAATACACTTTATGCATGGGATGCATACTTTATTATTTTTCTACGACCGTATAAAAAGTTCTCTAATTGCATATAATTGTTTACTTATCGGAAACCACGCCGATTTTGATGATTTTTGGCATACAGAGGTTTTTTGAGGAGCTGATCACGATACTAAAAGAATTTTTAGTCGGCAACGTTTTGTTCTCGATATATTCATCATCAACTTATATAGATATCTAACGTAAATTTGCCATGATTCCTCTTCTTTTGCACGCAATTCTAAATTTTTCTGCTAAATTGGCACTTAATATTTGATTTCCACCTCTTAAAACTAGGGCCGTATTAAGGGTATGAGGCGCCCTAGGCTAGAATTCCCAGAGCGCCTATTTTCGAACAAAGAAAAAAATTGTGAAGAACAAAAAAAAAAGTCATTCTCTCCTTTTCGCCTCTATTTTATTTATATCCCCGCAGAAAGATTAGTTCTAATCCCCACCCGACCTAAACATTTTTAGAAACTTCCCTGTGTAGCGCCTATTACTCCCCTATCTGGCGCCTATTTTTTCATGGCGCCCTAGGCTGTAGCCTAGTCAGCCTAATGGATAATACGGCACTGCTTAAAACCCATTTTTTTTTCATTTATTTTACCTCTTTTCGTTATAAAATTGCAAAGCCTCACTTTCAATTATTTCAATCACATCATGTTTTATCTATGTATACTTATAAAAAAAAATTTAACACAGTCGATATACAAAAATTATGGTTTTTTTTTAAAGGGGCAATAATTATTCTATAATTATTCTCTTTATAACTATGCACCTATGTATTTTAAATTAAAAATTGTGTGTACTTACTTTTTAAAAATATAAGCTAAATAGTGTAAATTCATTTTCAATTCCTGAGACATCCGAAATTAATATCTATGTCTTATTATTAATTTTTTTTCATTACGAGGAAGGAAAGTACCACTTTTCCTCCCGGAGATGGTTTGACGCCGGGCGCGAAGTGGGAAAGAGTTTTTCCTAATTTAACCACACAAATAGGAAAACAAAAAGAAAAATAGTATGCCGCCTGGCAGAGGTACATTTTAGTAGTTAGCTGGTAGTACATATTTCCTCCCCGGAAGAAAAAGTAAACATTTTTCTCCCAGGGAGGACAAGTGCCGTTTTCCTCCCTTATACGGGGGAGCAAAAGTCTACTTTTGATGATGGTAGTAGAAAAAAAAATTTAGGCACTAAAATAAAATTCCGTGTCAGAGAAAAAAATGCGTGGAACTGCACAAAAGTTATTTTTAACACTTTATGTAGCTAGAGTACTAAAATAAATAGAGTGCTTTATTTTCATAACGTAAAAAAGTAAAAAGGTAATAAGTTAATTTGAACTAATGTAATTTTGCTAATAGTATTCTAGAACATAGTAAATAGTAAATATAATATTTTATCATATCATGAAATTACCCGTAAATGTTATGCATGCAATGACAGATATAATCATTTTAAATAATTTTCCTATCCAATACTCAACTTACCAAACATGGTATAACTACCCAAGCAGCAAGCTGACCTCTTATTGACGTCCCTATTTAGTCATTTTTGGTCAGCAAAGACGTCATAAATTACGAAAAAATGACGTTAAAATGACCTCCCCAAGTCACAGACAAAAGACAGTTAATGAAGTCATATTGACGTCTTTAGGATGACAAAAAATTAACGTCATTTTTTTAAGCTTAAATGATACAATAGTTTATTTAATAAAATTATATTTCTAATTATGAAGTAAACATACCTGATGGTTAATAGGCTTTCCATAAAGAGGGTATTGGATGGATGTGTTACGTCACTTAATGAGAACCAAAATTATTGGTCTTATTTTTCCGTCATATGATATTTCGGATGGATATTGACACGAATCATACAATGTCACAAAATTTTTCTGGCGGGTTTTCTAAACATGACGTCAGTAGATTTTTATGAGCTAGTATGACCAAAAAGTGACGTCGAAAAGACATCACTTCAACGACGTCAAAAACACGTTAATAAGATGACGTTAAAATGACGTCATAATTTTGATCCGATGACGTCTAATGACCTAAAATGACTAAAAAATGACGTCATAATGACGTCAGCTTGCTACTTGGGTAGCTGTTTGTTTATTTGGATACACTCCCTCAAAAACTATTGCATATAATATGTATGATTTTTTTCCATAAACATCAAAACAAAAATGCTTTAATTTAAATGATCATAAGGTTTCTACGAATAATTAAGTTATCAAGGTAATATAAAAAAGAAAACGTAAGGAATGGTAAAGGCGTAACCGTTGATATTTACTGTTAACAATACATCCTGCAGGGTAATTAAAAATTTAAAAAATAATAATAATTTTAATACAATTTCGTTTCCTTTTATTAAATATGTCTTTAATTCTCAGAACATTTATTTTTAATATTTTTTAATTAAAATATACATGTCGTGCCAGCTATATGCGTTTTATTAGATTTCTGATGCATGGAAACATCTTTCTGATAGGATGTCGCATTGGTCTCGTTTGTGGGGGAGGGGTTAACCCGGTGAGGCTTGGCAAACTACTTTTATTTTATATTTTTAAGCAAAATGCCATTTAAGAAATATATCGTATCGTATCGTATCGTATTGTAATCGATAAAAAAATTATACACAATTTTATTGAATTTCACATTTTGGCTAAAATGACCTAATTTAATATTTGAAAACGCTTTGACCCAATTCGTTTACAGCTAAAAAATTGTGTTAAGTATGGATTAAAAGAAGTGTTGTCTTTTATTATTTGTTGTTGCTAAGATTTTTTACGTTATTTTATTACAAAATTTAAAATATTTAATATCTGATAACACAAAAATTATTTTTATAATTACTTTTATTTGCCTTTGTCCTCTTATAACCCCAATCCGTAGACAGTCTGTATATTTGCTGCACAAGCAGGCTTTTAAAAAAATATTTCAAAGTTTAAACATCGACTTAAATTCGCTTTTCCAAATAATTTTTTTTTAATTATCATGCCAAGGTACTCCATTTTTTATAAGTTTCCATATGTATCCAACTTTTTAACGGTCACTATATATCTTGATAGGGACAACTCCCATGTACCTATTAACATAATATTTAAAAAAATTTAACTAAAAAATATATAAGGCGATTCGTGTGGGATAATTATAAGGGTATTTATAATCCAATAGAATTAAAAACAGTTTCTAATGAAGTTTACCTAATCAAGTCATTTATTAAATTAATTTAATTAGTCCACGTTTATCGGCAATGTTTTTTTCTTAAGTTATTAAGTATTTTTAAAATTTTAATTTTTATCAACTAAATTTTATTAAAGGTCGGAACCTATAATAAAACTAAATAATTATTAAACGACTTAAATTCTCATAAAAATCTTACCATAAAAAAAATAAACCCGGCAAAACCTAACAAAGTTTTCTATTTAGTACCTACCTACCTATGTACAGCAAAATCTAGCCAACAGGGGTCCGGTGCACTCATATTCAATCACACAACCCCTGTTTTGAACTCTATTGTTCAATCCACCCGATTGCCAAGAGGGTGAAAAACGGCCTTCCGTTTATAAGGACGATACGGCAACGTTGGCAACTCCGCCTAGTTCGCATATCTAACGTAAGGCGGCGCGTCGGTAACGCGACATTTTACAGTATTGACTGCTGTTCGTACCGTTGTTGTAAATATTGTTTATTTTTGGGTTTTCCGCGTTTTTTTGAAAGTTTTGGTGTATGTTGGGTGTTCCGCGAGGTGTGACAAACTTGGTGCAATGTTCCCAGTGCCAAAGGGCTAATGGAGACAGCTGTAATCCCGGTTAAAATTCCGCCATAGCGAAACGAAAGCCTCCTCTTGACATGGCAACGATGGTTCGCCGCAGAGCGAGTGCCTTTATCGAATAAGCCATGGAAATAGAGGTAAAACAAAGGAATAGAAGGCGAAAACGCGCTCAGCGTATGCAGCAAGAATTAAAAGAAACAAATGCTAATAAGGCTCATGCCGACGAAAGTGAGACGGAAGATGTCATCCCCAAAAACCCCCACGACCCCCAATCGAAGGAAAAAACAAAAGGACCTTCTTAAGGAACCTCTTTGTGAGGAGGATATTGTGGAAGGGTTCTCTATACTTCAGTTTAGAAGTTTTGAGGACTTAGAGGTAAGTTTTCTGGTTTTTCTAGAGGTTATTGGCCAAATTTGCATAATAATCAGAAACCATGCATCCGACGGCAAATGAACGACAAAACCTTTCTTTTTGCTTAAAATGCACTCAAACTAGCGGTATTTATAATGTATCTTTCGTTTATCCTTGCAAACACTATAGTTTAATTGAAAAACATATGTTTTTGTCGGAAATCCTTTGTTTTGAAGGGATCTATTTTTGTCACCTAATTTTTAATTTAGTTATTTCCGTATTTTTTTTGCTAAAGTTTTAATATTAGTATTTGTTTTTAAAATCTGTAGGTTATTTTTTTAAAAGCCAGGTGATTATTATTATTGTTATGTTATTATTTTATAACTATATTAATTCAAAGTAAAAGTAATTATTATTATTATAATAAGATGCATTTAGTAGGAGATGAAAACACTTTTAGTTTATTTTTTTATCAAAGTAGACAATATGTTTCAAATAAACAAATAAAACATTTGTTTTTAAGGTTGTCAACTGTCAGAATTTAGGGTTTTAAATAATTTCCTTTTTAGCTTAAAGGACACTTAAATGAATTTAGTTTTTATTATTCTTTTAAATAATTAAGTAGACTTTTGAGTTTCACCATGGTAAAAGAGCAATGGTAGTTACTCGTAGGTAGATAAAGAGACACAATTTATGTTCTGATTAATGCTAATTTAACACTGTAAATATATCTTTTGTCAGTACGAATTGAACTAAGTATTGTCATAACCTAACATAGTAGTTCTGTAGTCTCACATAGGGACTTAAAACTAAAATCTCGGGTTAAATAACTGAGATGATAATTTCAAGCTCAATATGATGCCTCAGTAGGGATCTTTCATATCGAGAATACTTCTGCTTAAAATATATTATACCTTATATTTTTGGAATTAGGCGTTATTGTTAATTTATTAAAACATTAATAAGTAAGAATTGTCATAAGTACCAGCATTTTAATTCACAAGCATTTTAGTTTTATATGTCTGTAATTCTAAAAGCAGTGTTGATAAAGAAAAATGGTATAATAGCTATCTATGCTTTTTCTACATTTTTTCCTAATGAAAAATAAAGGATTAACAGATGGTTAAGGTGATAGCACAATAAATTTTAAATAGAAATCAATTAGAGATTTGTTGTTAAAGTGCTCTTTACTTGCACTTATTAAACTTTGTTAACTATCAATAGTAATATTTACTAGAATAGAAAGTTTTACACTCGATCTAGTTGTCACAGAGTATATAGAACTTTAGGTAATACAGTTGTATTTGTTCAACACTATTACTGATTTAGGTTTGACAGGATGTGCTATCAAAAAAGTTTTTTTAAGAAAATTCTCAAGTAAAGCTAAAAATTACACCTTAAATAAATGTTATTACTCCCTAAACACATGTAACACTCAGGCGAGCAACTAGGATTTTAATTTTTGTTTTATCTAAAAAATGTGACAGGCGACCAATACCAGATGCTACTGGTTGTAAGAGGAACACTTTGGTAAAGAAAATTTTTATTTTGGAATTTGCGAAAAAAGTTAGTTTTTTGGTTAGCCCCAAAATCAAAACTTTTAAAGGCAAATCCTTATTTGTATTTGTTTTGTAAGTTTAATCAAATTTTATTAGGTTACCTATATTTTTCAAAGAACTATAGCCAATTTAATTTTTTTATCTATCATTTTATTATGCGAAACTTAAGATTTGTAGACAAAATGTGATCCAATTTACGAAAAATTATAAATATAGATTTAGATTTGCTTTTAAAAGTTTTGATAACTAAACCACCACCTAACCAAAAAACTAACTATTTTTCGCAAATTCCAAAATACAAATTTTCTTTACCAAAGTGTTCCTCTTACAGCCAGTAGCATCTGGTATAAATTTGGTGTGGGTCCCATGTCTCAGTTTTTAGTTATAGCAATTTGAAATTCCTAGTTGCGACCCTGGTAACACTTTTAATGGTTTAAATTGCAATAATATTTAGGTAGGCTAGTTGCAGACTAGGTTATGTTTTAAAAATTGTGGCAAATTAAATTGCACAAATGCAATCAGCTCTTGCAGTTTTTGTTTCATACTTCATTATAGACTCCATTTAGATTTTATTGCAATGCAATTTAATTTTTTAAATAATTTGTCTGTGTAATCTGTTTTTGTACCACCAAGTTCTAAAACTAAAATGTAACATACTTACATAATTTTGTAAATGAGAAATTCTGTATAAAGTTTTTAAATTTGTTGCAAAGAGCACTTTAACAACAAATCGCTAATTGATTTCTACCTTTAGTTGCATAGAGGAAAATAGTCGGCAATGCAATTTTAACTTTACAGTAAATATTTAATTCCATTGCAGTTCTTGAAGTTGTGTAGTCTAAAGGTATTTTTACCTTAATTTTTACAGTTTAAATATTTTCGTGCTGCAATTTTTCATCCATGCTATAGGTATTATTTATTATTTATACAGCTTAAAATTTATTTCAGCGATTTGTTTTCACAATTAGGTCTTCTCACTTACTTAAATTTGTAAACAACTTTGTCATTTTTACAATAATTATAAATAAAAAAATGGATTAGGCAAAATTTTTAGCAGTTTTCACGTAGCTGGTATTATTTTTTGATTTGATTTTTGACCTAATTAAATAATTGGTGTATTTCTTTTAACGTGTTAAACCGTTCTTCGGAACCAATCAGAACTCCAAACCACCAAAAAAAGGGTGGAATTTTACCAATGTATCACATTTAAGGGACTCACAATGTGTATAATCGTTGCTCACAACCAGGGTTGTGTATGTCAAAGACATTTAATTTTGAGATATGTTTCTTAAAAGTCGAACCAAATGTGTTAAATATTGTTAAATCCAAACTAATTGTACTTAGTACGTGAGAGCCATTTGCTTACCATCAAACTATGACTTATATTGCTCAGGCAGAAAATAAAAATGGCATGGTATTGTGTGAAATTGTGATGGAATTGCGTGGAATTGTAATGGACTTTTGTGGAATTGTGGTGAACAAAAAATGAAAAATGGATTTGTGGTATACATCTTCGTCAGTGGTTTACCCGTCGTGTCATAACATTTCGTGACCCTCCTGCTATGATGGTGTCTGAGAGGCAATAGAACAGTTCTGCAGAACAACTCCATTCTAAAAAAACACTTGTGGATCGTTCTGGCGGTTCTAAAGCATAAAAGGACTACACCAATTTTTGGCATTGTTTATTGTGCAGGTTGTATAGTCTGCAGCTAGCGGAATAACAATGTTATTACAATTTAAACCGCCTTAAAAATGTTCCAAACCAGTACCAACAAGAGTAATAATAATAATAGTAAACAGCTCATTACACTTTACCTCAACCCCATTGTTAAGGGTACGGGGTCGTAATATCGTCTGGTTATAAAACACGTAGTTGGTTTATTATTACCTACCACTAAAAAGTTTTTTTTCGGAACTACTTATATGTAATTTGTCAAAACAAATTTATTTTATTTCTAAAAATAGCTATTTCCGGTATATTTGACATATACAAATGAGAGGTAATTTGTATGAGATAACTGACTGGCTTTTATAAATATAACGCTAGCAAAAGCAATTTGATAATAAATAAGGAAAGGCAGAGAAACAGATAAAAAATCAAATTTCTCGAAATTTTTATTAGATTTTTTTTATATTCCTTGTTCATTGTCATCAGGATTTAAAAATCAAGATAAGCATATTGGAATGTATGAGATTTTTTATTGTGTCATTTAACTATAAAACAAAAAAAAACTGTTTTTTTTTTCAATGTTTTTCGTATGGTGCTAAATTAAATAATTGTTAATTGAATCGTTTAATTCTGAAACCAGTCAACTGACATTTTTGTTGAAAATGAGATTTACAGCAACTTTCAATTGTATTATGTAAATTCACCTTTTTGTGCATAATTCAGTTATTTATCATGCGCCTGTGTACGTTTAATTTTATGAAAACAAAAGTGCATTTAGTGCAAACACCAGTCAAGGGACAGTTCATAAAGTGTTTCAGAAGAAAATTTTATGGTCTTTCTTTGGTATACCGAAATAATCCTCAAAGTAAGTAATGGTAGGTTTACTTCTGATATTCTGACATAGATATCATGCAATTGCATGATATCTATGTCAAACAGAAATTCTGGCTAATGTAAACAATGAAAAATTTCTATCAGACATAAATTTTTGACCGTTTACATTAACCAGAATTTCTGTCTGACATAAATATCATGCAATAAATATCAGATGTAAACGTACCATAACAGACCGCTTTACTGTCCAGACATAGCGACTGGTAAAGTAAAAATATGTTTTTTTGCCACTGTGTATCTTAAAAATTAGGTCATTTAGGATACAGGTTTTATACTTTTCTTCTTAAAATCACACTTTTAAGGTAGAAATCCGAGTAGAAATCCACAATGAAGGTTTTTCATAAAATTTTTGTGTCGTGAGTAAAAAATTTAAAGTTTCCGTTGTCCTATGCAGGAAAAATTAAAGAAT
Source organism: Listronotus bonariensis (assembly GCA_014170235.1). Lineage (NCBI taxonomy): Eukaryota > Metazoa > Arthropoda > Insecta > Coleoptera > Curculionidae > Listronotus > Listronotus bonariensis. The sequence continues at coordinate 3,121 of JACEGR010003169.1, read as the reverse complement.
TTGGCTTATGACAAAAAAATGAAACTTTTATTGTTGATTCCTACGTTTAGAGATAAGCATCTAATTTTAAAACACCCCGTATAGCTTAGACCTGGCTATACAGATTTTTTTTAATCCAGATATTTCAAAAACGACTGCGTAAATTAACTTTTACCAAGAACACCTTTTGTTATGTAAAATATATATTGGAGAATAAGAATTTTTATTTTAAAACGACATACAAAGTGGCACAAAATAGTTATTTGTGCCAGGTACCGCAGGTGGTGCCATCTAGAGTTTACAACAAAATTCTAATTTCTCATCTCCCAAAACCCGAAATACTGTAACAGTACTCATTACTAACTAAATTATTTACAAAAAACAAAAACCAGAACAAATTTTTAACAACCTGTATCTCCGAAATCATCCTCGTTTGGACTAAGGTAATTTTTATTACCCTCAGGAATTTGTGGTAGCATTTTTTCGATATTAGATACACCCTTTATAATTTTATTTTATTGTAGAAACAAGTGAAGTGAAACACATATATATATATTTTTTTTTAAACAAAATATAAGTATTAAAATGATAATACAAATACCATCTGTTTTGAGAATCACTTTTCTAATTTTTTAGGCTAGAATCTTTATTAATTTAAAAGATAGAAAGTTTTTTGTCGTTTACCGAAAATATAATAAAGTGCACTTAAACGGTTTCTGCAGTTAATGATTCAATTCATGTGTGCCGATCAATCTTTGATGCGAAAATTGCATAGATCTGGGAAACGTTATTTATTAATGTATCTATTAATTATACTTATTGCATAATTATTCTTTTAAACTAAGCAAAACAAAGTCCCCTTTAAATTAAGGTTCTGTTTTAGTAGGTACTAAAATAAATTTAATTAGCAAATGTCATTTGCGTAAACCATAAGCAAACAAATACGTATATATTTTTAAACATTTTGTTATTGTTAAACACATATTGTTACCTAAATATAAATAAAGTGTGCCATGTTTTTATAATCTATTTATTTAATATTTAATTAAAATAGAAATGTATGTTTTTGTATTGATTTTATAAAATGCTTACTCGGATTGACACATATTGAACAGTTAGTTTATTATATTTTCAAAATAAACTTGGAAATATTAATTAGCTAAATAAACAAGATTAGTACTATTTTTTTAAAATTATTGAACAAAAAAAATAAAATAAGGTAGCAGTTGCATAGACATTTATCTTTACAAATTTTCTTGGGGAAATATATTTAGTATCAAGCCAAGTTCAAGCAAAGGAACTGCTACAGCGCCGCATGTAATATTACACGAACCACATGCTGCCACTTTGACCCCTCCATATCTCAAAACCTATTTAACGTAAACACAAACGTGTATTTATTTATACCCATAAGTACAACTAGACGACCAAATTTCATGAAGCTAGATCAAACGGTTATAAAGATATGAAGTTCCAAAAGTCGTCAATTTTCCACTAACTGACTCACTGACATATATCAATATGATATATATCAAAATCATAACCCACTTCCAGATGACCTAAAAGAGAAATTTAAAATCTAGGTCCGTAATATTGTGTGTAAGGGTAGGAAAATTCTGAAAATGAAAAAAAAAAAAAAAATAGGGGGCACCCCAAACAAAAAAAGTGTTTTTAATTGTAACATTTAAATCGTTACAAATAGATAATTTATATGATAAGTTGGTCCGTGGTGTAGTGATTATCATATCCGCCTAACACGTGAAAGGTCCCGAGTGCTAAGTTATGTATCAAATCCAAATATGTATTAGATTTTAAAGTAGCGTAGATTTTGACTTGACGTGTTTTCATTACATCATTTCATAAAGTTATTCAACTTATTTTAAAAAATTTACTTATTTTTTCCTAGTATATAAAAAAGGCCAAGTCTAATCTAACCTACTTAAAGATCTCATACATATGTATTTGGATTTTGTACAAAACTTGGCACTCATTTAGATCTCCATTCTTTTTGCGGCGAAGCCCACAGCCAGGTATAATATTAGTATTAAACTTGGCTTACTTTTTTCACATTAATTTTTTTAGTGGGATCCCTTATACTTTAGCCTACTTCTTAAATATAGGAATTTGCATACCTATGTAAGTGTTAAATTGCACTTTAAACATGATCGTCGTTTAACTTACTGTTTTATTACTTTTTGTTGACATTGATAGTTTACTGTTAATATCTTGATTAACACCATTATTTTTAAATAAACTTTTTTTTGTTTTTTTTAATTAATTTTTTTAATGGGAAAATGCGTAACACTTAAGAATATTGCATAAAAATTTGTGATGAATCGCAAGTGAAATAAATATTTTTAAATAATAACCAAAATATTATTTTCTTACTTCCCTTTTACAGTTAGCAAGTACATTAACATGATGCTATTATCATTAAATGGCGTCAAAATTTGTCAAAATATACGGGGTGTTTAAAAAAACCTTACTTGACAATAAAAACTATGTTTTTGAGTCACCCTGTATATTTACCAATATTGTAAATAAATGTTTTCTAACAAAAAAAATATAAAGTTTTTATTTGTAGCTTGTACAGGTGCGAACTTATTTCATATTATTTATTATGATGTATGAATAGAGTTGGGACACCCTGTATACGCCTTTTGTGATCCGTGATCCCCCTAAGTGACCATCAAATTTGTAAGCAATGTTGTCCCCTTGTCACTAAAAATTAATAAAATGTATTTCTCAGTCCTCGTCGCCATCATCACAGATCTTTTATTCTTTCTGGTAAAAATATGGTTCCATAATAATTTAAAAACACATATCCACTCAAATAAAAACCCTCAACGCAAAAAATACACGGGAAATTTAGCAAATGGCCAAATATATAAACAGAGAGTAAAAATTTATTGCTGGAAATTCACAAATGTCAGGCCTTTTGCTGCGAGCCCGTAAATATTTCATTTTGATTCTTTTTGCGTCCCTTTCGATGTCCAATTTAAAATGGCGGATTGGCAGTGAATGAATAGGGGTAATTTTTTAAATTTACTGATGTTTGGACAATAGTTTTCTCGTTAATTGGAATAACAGTGGGTTGTTTATAAAGAAATTTCTTTTACTTAAGCGATATTTACAAATTTTA
>JACEGR010003168.1:0-110680 GCA_014170235.1 Listronotus bonariensis | reverse complement strand
TAAGAATAGGGGCACCTTTGACACCAAATGGACTCTTCTTTATGTGTTTGTATCTCCCTCGGAATCAGTGCTCTTCAGATGGCAATTTCCACACTTATACCAAGCTAGTCTTTAAATTTAACTCATCCAAATGGTTCATTAACATATGACACTTTAGGGTCATGGATGGTATTCGACTTCTGTGGACATGACTGGCATTGTAGAACAGACTTCTTCACCATTTATTTTATGAACTTTCTTTAGATGAGCGTTAAAACGAAACTTTGACTTGAAATTGTTCATCACATATATCACATTTTACGAAAAATTTGTTGTTTGTAGTGTCGACACTTCCAGCTAACTTGAGAAGGGTCCTTCCTTGGAAGGTTTTTTTAATGATGTGCCAAGAATTCGATCTGTTCTAATGGATTATTTTACCACTAAAGTTGGTTGTAGAGCTTTCCTTATCATTTAGCGATATTTGTTTTTTATTATTATTTCCAGACTGTAAAAGCAAATTTGTATCGTCCGCTTTCTCCTCCTTTATACTAAGTAACTCTGAAATATCAATATATTCAGGGGTGTCTTCTTGCACAGTTTCTTCTGTACCAATATGAGTCTTTTCGTTTTCTTTTGGGCATTTTTAATAATTCAGAACAAACAGAACAAAATTGCATTTTCACAAATAAAAATAATTTAAATACTAGAGATGCTCGATATGTATCGATGCATTGAAGCTATCGATAACGACTATTCAATATATTCTTAGAGCACATACCTACTAGAGACAGTCTCTGCCGCTGTTGGTTCAAGCTGGCAAAATTAAATATCAATATAAACTTTTTTTGGCTAAAGATTGCAGCAAATCGGGACAACTCATTAGTAGAAAGCAGGAATAACAGTTACTTACCATTTAAAAGTTAGAGTGCAAGTATGAATAGAAGTAAAAAGGACATTTTTTAATATATAAAAATTTATGGACATTTTAAAGGGTGGTAATTAAACAAACACGAATTTATGAGCTGACTATATAATTTAAGTTAAAAAATTACGCTAATCAATAAATTTGACACAAGTATAGCTTTAACAAATTATTTACACGTATTGACTAAATCTTTTATAATATGTCATAAGTAATTTTTTTGTTATTACACTAAATAAATCAATATTTGTTATTTTAAGTTAAAAGAAAAATAATTTACAATAAAAATAACAACTAAACTGATTTTATTAATTGTAAACTGTTCTAAAAATACTGCTAATGGGAACGAGGAGCGAAAGTCGATTCATCCCATAGTTTTGACATTCGGATAAGAACGACGCAAGTCGAGTTTCTCCGAACTGCGAAAATATGCGATAGATCAAGACTAGCATAGAACGACTTATATTTTTGAGATTTCCAAATAGGTAAGGAATTTTGAGCAGATTTACCTACACGATGCTTTTGAAAAGAATTGAAATTAATAACGCATTCACCATTTCTTCTAAAACTTGCTACAGCATAAAGTTGGTAAATAATTAAACTATACTTTAATATTTTTCAGACACCTTGTTAGTAGACTCTAAATTATAACCCACCCTGTATAAACATACATCAAAATGTTGCATGCGCCATCAAGTTCCAACCCTACAAACACTATTTCTCGAAAAAAAAAACAATATATACACTAAAAATTAGTCTCTTCTAATAAAAAAAATACACAAAAATAACAATATCTACAAAATAAAAAGAAAAACAAAATAGAATTTTTGATTTTTACCATTTTTGTAACTGTTTTAAAACCTATAGTCTATGGGTAATTTTAAAAATTTCTGAGCTGTATTTTTGTAGATCTACCGATTTGCCATGCGTTAGAAAAGAAAATAATTAAAATGTCCTACTTGGGTGATTCTTTAAATATGTTAAAAATTGTGCTTAAAGTAGAGTCAAATCACGACTTTTTTGAAAAATAGAGACTAAAAATCTTTTTTTTTTAATAATTAGTGATGTTTTTTTACCTTAGACCAATGAGGATTAGTTATGTATGTTACTACACTACATAATGCATGTAAAAATCTATCTTCCTTTTTTTAAATTCTTCTGATAAGTGAATATAATGAAACAACATGACCACTGCATCCACTAAAATGAAGCCTATAAAAATTAAACCAACAAATTTTTAGAGAATCACCCACTCAAAAAAAATACAATTTTCAGAGAAATGACCTACTGAAAAAAAAGTTAAAAAGCGTCTTTACATTTTTTTATACAATACTTCAGAGCCTCTTATGGGTATTTTACAATAATATTAGACGTATATACCAAAATTTTTGGTATAGTTAGTCTTTTTTAATTACGTCACTAATTTAATGGATAAATTTAGAATTATTTACTTCTTAAGGGAATTAAATGAACATACAACAATGTACAGGATGTTTTTATATTTGTTATGTTTGTTTTATTCTTTTTCCAGGGCGTTTATAGGTCGATTATGACACAAATCTGTGTGCGCGTTTTCCAAAATCCATTTCTATAATTTATTATTAATAAAAACATATCTACGGGACGGTGGAGTGAACAGGGGTGCTGGGTGGGGACGAAACAGTAGAAATCCCACATTAAACGCCCAAAAACAGTATTTCACAGTACACACCGCACTTTCTGTTTACAAAAATGTCCAAAAAGTTGTTTAAAAAAATTAAAAATAAATAATAGTTCAACAATCCCGCCATGACTGTCACTGCATAAAAAAGAAGAGTTTGCAATAGAACTGTAAATGTCTTGCGATGTTGCCAAATAAAGTGAGAAAGTGTCAATAGCTTAAAAAAAGGAAGATACAGGACAAAATTCATATGAAAAATTAAGTTATTCCTTCTTCCTATTATAATTTGTAGAGAAAAAAGGAAAATACCTAAACATAAAGAAGGAGGCATTTTACAAAAATACCATTGTTTCTCATGGAAATGGTGGATAATCCCCGAAATAGGCTTGGTGTTAATTCTTCATAAGAAGTTTGGCAACGCTGCTTCTATCAAGACTGTCATTTTCATAATGACAAACTTCATGTTATCAGCTGACCAAAATGAATGCGCCTATTTTCCTTCTTTAATTAATGGCGGACGAGATATCTCATATGTGTGGGATAGTTTTTCGAAAAATTTTATACTTTTCAAAATTAATTTATATTTTTCATGTGCCCCGAGTGCAGTGTATTAATGTTTTCCTTGTGTTTGACGTTGGATTTATACTGTTTTGTCCCCACCCAGCACCCCTGTTCACTCCACCGTCCCGTAATAGGCCACAACTTTCGCAGAACAATCCAAGTTAGAAGATTCCTGGAGGGGATTATTTCCCCATTGCCCCCCTGCGTACGGTTCTGGTTATGTTTATTGCTAATTCATTTTCAGTAAAATAACTACATTTTGTTTGTCAATATTTACTTACTTTTTTTAGGTGAAAGGAAAAAGGTGAAAAAAGAGGGTGAATTTTGGGATCAAACAAAAAAGGAATATATAGCATCATGCAAAGAAAAACTAATAATTTTCGGTTTCTCAAAGGAGGCACGCAGGTGGTCGCAGTGGCGACATCAGAAGGGGAGGAGCAAGGGTGGCCCGAAATCCCCCAAAAAATGTCGGTAAGATGGAACATAAGAAACACAGTAAATTTGGAAACGTAAGAATTTTTTTGCTTTTCAAAATTATTGCGGGACACTAAACAACATTACAGGTGACATCTATAGGAATATAGAATAATGATTTTTTGACATAAGGACCTTTTTAAAATTTTAATGTAGAGAAGGTGTGACTCCTTATCATATTAGAACATTTTATTTTAAACTTTTAGTATCACAAAAGCGTTATTTTAGAAAGGGTATTTTTTTCCAAAGAGCATTTAATAAAATAATTCTACATATATCCTTTGTTAACTAGGTGATAATATTGATTTACCACATTATTAATTTATTAGGTGGTTTCTAAAAAACCAAAATAAAAATACCGCCTATGTGGTACTAAATTGTTTACAATAAAAATAAATAATAGTTTAAAAAACTAAAAACACGCTTTTATATGCAACCGAACTAAAAATTAGAAAATAATTTTTCATTACAAAGAGTTTGTCACTTCAGAATAAAAGCGTGGGGTGCTTAATATATTAAATGTTATAATTATTCTATTTGCCAATATCTATGAGGGAAAAGTTATGAAAAAATAGTAAAATGCACCCCACGCTTTTTACTTTGTGACAAACTCTTTGTAATGAAAAATTATTTTCTAATTTTTAGTTCGGTTGCATATAAAAGCGTGTTTTTTAGTTTTTTTAAACTATTATTTATTTTTCATTTTTATTTCGATATATCAATTTTTCATTTTTTAGTTCGATATATTAATTAGTTTTTTAAAAATAAATGCTCCAGTTTATTCACTAAAAAATTCCTTCGCCATTTTGTCAAGAGTAGTATTAGGACACTTATTTATCGTGGCGGTCCTAATCAGGATAACGGGATACTGTTTTTAAATTATTGCATTGTCATCGGTCCTTGATACGTGTGCAAAGTTTCAAAGAAATTGAATTGCTGGAAGTTGGTAAAAATTAGGCTCAAAGATTCCGTTATATAGATAGATAGTTACAACCCAAGCTAATAAAAGCGTGTTAAAAATATTCTAATTTTATTTAAATACTAACAAGCCAACCTTGTTGTACATACATTTTAATTATATTTATTGTTGATGATTTTCTAAATTTTAAAAGTTTTTAATTTGCAAAGTAAAAAAAATAGTATAGCTACATTAATTTAAATCTAACTTACTTAGCCTCAATTTGGGGTGAAGCAAACAAAAATTATTTAAATAAATTACAAAAATATCAAAATAAACTTATTAAAAGCACACCATTTATTAATTTATAATAAAACAATTTTTTTAAAGATTTCAGAAATTATTTTACAACAACAATTTTCTTTAGTGCATAAAATACAAAACAGAAAAATTTAAAGCAATTAAATTTTAACAAATCGAAATAATATACATAACTACAGTACAAGAACTTGCAATGATTTATTTGCTACGTATACAAAAAAAAAAGAAAGCCAAAAATGCAGTAACTCATAATGGATTAATTTAATATAACAAGCTACCAAACGCAATTAAAAATTTAAAACAAAATTAAAATTTCTGACAAAAATTACATATTAAGTAAAAGAACTTAATGTTTCGTAGATTTGAGTTACTATTTTTATTAACACAAATAAAATTTATTTTTAATAAACCCCAATAACTAAATAGAAATAATATCAATAAAAATAAATATATTATACATATAGACTGTTAAATAATTATCAAAATAAACAATATAAAATAATTGTATTTTTTTAGTATTCTAAATAAATAAGGAACTTGAACTTAAATTATATAATACCTATATATAATAATATAAATTTAACATCTATAAAAAAATATTAATTTTGCCCATGGCTAGGGGAGCTGCCCCCTGCCGGTACCTACCCATATACCATTTTTTGCCGGCGTTGTACATTTAATTAACTGGCATTGCCAACACTCTTTAATGGCAAGGCATTGGCAAAAGGTATCAAAAAGACGCGAAAGTGGGCAATTGGCCGTTATTAGGCCACGTGTTGCAGATAATGTGATGGCATCCGTCATTAATAAGTTATTGGCAAAAAATTGCGTTTAAGATGATGGCATCCATCATTAATAAGTTATTGGCAAAGAGATAACAAAAGACACGAAAGTGGGCAAATGCAGATACTCCCAAGCAGCAAGCTGACGTCTTATTGACGAAAATTGTCGCATATACTTTTTTTTAAAGCTAAAATGATGCGATATTTTATTTGAAAATTAAAATAGGAAGACACTTCTTACTGCATGCAATTTCCTTGCAATGCAAAGTACCATCTCTCGGAACACTGTCCAACTTGGAGATGCAGATTTTTACACTGGCCCAAGATATTTCTTTCAAAGCTAAGTGAGATCACCTACCACAGACCGCTCTCGAATTATTTTTGTCTAATGGGTACGGTTTAGACGATAAAAAGCGAAGATATTTCAGAAACGTAGTAGTTTATTGTCCATTACGCCATCTATCGGTATGTCAAAAAAACTATTAAATATATATAATATTTTTTATTAACACGTCTTTAAAACTTTTAATAAAGTTTTAAACAAAATGTTTACAGCTCCTAACAGTCTACTTGAATATCTTACCTTCTCGACTAGCCATCACCAATTAATCACACAACACACACTTATTAGGTAATAAATACATTTAATTATGTCTATTAAAAAACTATTCTTTTAAAAAAAAACTAAAAAGCTAGAAAACCACGTAGAAAACAAATGCACAAAGCGGTCACCTTCGGTCGAAATTAACGTAGCTAATTTTACCATCATTTTATTTTTATTCGCTCCAAAATACATAATAAACATTTTGTTTGACCTAATTTTTATTTGCATGATATTTAACAATAAAATGTTATGAAAAGGCCATTTCCTTTAAATTATGTAAAAAAACATAAAATAATGTTGTTTAGCTGCAATTATAAATAAAACAGATCAAAAAAATTGCTTTAATGTTAGTTAAATACCAATGTTAATAATATGGTTTAAAAAGTATGAATATGCGTTGAAGGTTTGCCTTCAAAAAACCAATATTTATTTGCCTGCAAGAAAAACGCGTGCTTTATTTAATCAGGATTGGTATGCCGCCATTTTTGTATGCTTGCCGGCAATTCGCCTGCATGTAAAATTTATTGGCAATTAAGTGTTTATTGAGGGTTGACTTTTTAATGCGTATAAGATGTTGGCATAATATTGCCACCAATTGCCAATGCTTTACCATCAATGCCAATATGAAAAATGTACATTGCCGGCAAATAGTGTTTGCTGGGTAGCTATGCCCAAGTACAACAAAATATTTGTTAAAAACGAGATGTAGAATTCCACAAGAAACTAGATTACCCTGTATATTATGCAGGGTCTATTGGTGTTCGCATTTTTTTCTCTGCTGTAACCTGTTAATACCGCAAAATACAAATAAAACATTATTGTATTGTGCCATACAATCGGAAATGATTTAAACGGTTTAAAAATACAGGGGCATTGAATTTTTGAGTTATAGCCCACTATTTCAAAGCAATTCCATTCACAATATTTGGTTTAAAGAAAAATTCGATGTTTTTGACTGCGCCAAGATTTATACGTGTTTAGGCATTACATTTACGCCATTTGATATTTTACAATGAAAATCCATTTTCTTGGAAAATATGAGAGCTCGATACGCTGTGCACTAAACATCCATGAATTTAAAAATCACAATTCAAACTGCATATAGTCAAAAAATTATAATGTGAAATTAATTTGTAAATCAAAAACTACTTTTTTATGGAAAAAAAATCTGGGTCTGGAAACCTGCAAAACGAAATCGTTTCTATTCTATTCTATTTTCGGTTTTTGGCTTTGACACTTAGTGCATACAGCCATAGTCAAGTGGTTGGAAAATTGGATTGTCGGGTTCTAGACCCCCAGATTTTCCTTTTATTGTTAAAGCTATGTTTTCTGTTTAAAACAAATTCTTTCTCTATACATGCATAAATTGTGACTGTCTAGCCAGCGCTGCTACTGGTATCGCGCATAACCATCACTTTTACTACTGACGCATTTCCGCAAGGCGTGCGCACCTCGACCATACGAGGACACCATGTGTTCAACACCAAAACGCAAAAACTTCAGGCTTGAGGAATCTTCACTCACAGCGCTTAGCCCCAGAAGAAAGAAGCCCCAATTTAGCGTGAATCTTTTCTCGATCCCCAAGGGTACAGCCACGCTCGTACGATGCCTTCAATCGCCTACCCGGGAAGTCTATGTAGCCCTCTACGTAAACATGAACCGCACTACTCGAAGACCGCGGAGGGAGTCTACGAAATCGTTTATCTAAATGTGTAAAGTCAGTAACAAAATAGAAACAAAAAGTCGGGAAAGATTGGAGATAGGTTTGATGATAAATTGGTCACGCCCACTGATCTTGATGGATTGCCAATGTTATTACCTGCGCGAAACAAAAGTTACATTTCATGGTCGAAAAAACGGGTTTGTGCGCAAGCAAATCGAGGGTAAACGCTCCTGGCGCCAAACAGACTATCCGCATTATTTGAAAGAATTTGTCGACGGCGTCCTGGTTTTCTGTTCGGAGTACGGTAGCTAATGAGCGTCATGGTCAGACCGCGGATGGAGGGTACGGGGTGCCGATGTTTGTATTTTGCCAAGGCTTTTAAGTGTGCATGTTCATCCACCCTCAATTTGTTTACTGCGCGAGGTCGTAAAATTCCAAAAATGCTTCTTGCCACTGCGGATCTCAATGTAGGTTATCTATGGTCACGCCAGATTAACACTCGATTTTTCTAGGTAAAATTCAATCTGAAAATGTGTTGCTGCTCACGACATTGTTTGCCTTAGTGTAAAGAGTCAGCAACAAAATAGAAACCGAAAATCAAGAAAGATTAAAGATCGGTTAGCTTAGAAACTGGTTACGCCAGCTTTACACCAGATTTTTTCAGGGAAAATTGAATTTAATAAACAGTTTAAATAAAGTTAATCTATTTTAAAACAATAATAAAACTCAATAAAAAGGAAAAAAAAGAAGTAGAGACTACCATTATGGTATTAAAGTATAAAAAGCTTTTGTCCAGTAGCGGCGTTAGGGTAGGGCGCCGTAGGGTGACCGCCCCAGGCACTAGAGAAAAAGATGCGCCGCAGGCACCATGTAAGGGCGCGATCAATAAGGGGAAAAGGGCGCAATTTATTTTAAGGGCACCGCGAAAATCTTGCCCAGGGCGCCGATAATGCTAAAACCGGCACTGCTTTTGTCCATTTAGTTATAAACATTGGGTAGTTTAGCAACATATTATGTTATTACCCGACTTCTCTTTTTTATTATTTTTTACTTTTGGTGAGTTTTGTTGTTGTTTTAATGGTTTAATTTTTTTACCTGTTTAATTTTTGCTTTTGAGTTTATTATTATTAATATTAAATCGGTAAACATACACTAAAAAACAGTAAAGTGCACACGTGTATAGTTAAGACCATATTTATTTCATTGTGAAAGCGATGCCGCCAAGTACACAAAAAATGATAAAATAAACAAACCTTTTTAAAGGTACATAGCCTCTGACAGAGCCTAATTACATATTTTGCAGATAAATAAATAAAAATATCGCGAAAATACGTACCACGTACTTAAAAAACATCCTCTTATTTCGTCTCTGGCGTACCATAAAACCTGTAACGCGTGGCGTAGTGTTCGTGTTGAATATTTTTGGCTGCAATAAATCATTGTTTACAAAAGGGTTTATTTGCTTTATCATTTTTTGTGTACTTGGTGGCATCGCCCTCAGAATGAAATAAATATGGGTCTTACCATAATTTAATTTTAAATTTGAAGCGAATTTAAAAGCGAATAAAAAAAAAGTTTACCTAATCAGAACTAACCATGACCTCGCGAATGTGACGGTTTTTCATGACCGTCTGTACCTCTTTCAACCAATCAAATAACATGTGTTTGTAATTTTTGCTGTAGTCTTTTACTAGTACCCCTTTAGTTCGGTAAAGGGGTTAATTTTGCACCAAAGTTGTCGATTCTGAATGCGCCCTTTATCACCGAGCATATTCTCTACCTAGAAGCAGCTTTGCCGCACGAACAACGTACGAAAGATAGAATAAATACGTCTAGTACCTTTCTCTCTCACGGAACCACCGCGGAAGTATTCTCTTTTAAATAAAAATAAAAGAATTTTTAAAATCAGTTTACAAACTCCTCAGTAATCGCGTAGCAAACAAAATAAAACACACAGGCGAATAGAGAAACTCCTCGTTTTTAAAGTCGGTTAATAAAATAGTTTTTATCCGGTAAACAGATGGATACAGGTCGCTTCCTAATCGGATCATAGATTATAGTAAACACACCATTATCAAATAATTGTATAAATCAACACAAATTTAGAACAAGAGATAACTTAATATCAATCACATTACCCAGTTGTGTACAGCAATTTGGGAAAACGATGTCAATAATTACAAAAGTTTGTAAATTGATATTTGTGGTTTTTCTAATATTATTGTTGAGTGATCCAGCCATCTGTAACCCGTGGAATAGACCGAGAAACCTTAAAGGATATGGATATACTTTTGTAAACCCCTGCCCCGAGAAGCAACTGTCTTTAAAAGGAATGTGCAGAAAGATTACTGAAGTGGAGGAACCATGAAGGTAATAAAATAAAAAATAGTGGATTTAAGTAACAAATAATATTGATACACTCTTAACAGTGGCGTCTTGTGCTTTGTCTAACAGGGGGATTTACATACAAAGCAAAAATAAATTCATTAAACATAATACACATTTATACAAATCAAAATATTTTAAATTAGCTAAACGTGTAGGTTTATGATTTTGGGTAGATAGTATGTATGTGTCCCATCCCATAAATAGATCATAATCAGGGGCGGTCATATTGACTTTCTGAGGGGGGACCAGCCCTGAGGAGGGGGGCCATATCATCATTAAATGCCCAAAATGCCCATATTTGCCATTACATATGTATGAAATACAAAGGATGTAGCATTAAAGGAGGGAGGGCATGCCCCTCCCTATGACCGCCCCTGATCATAATCAAGATTGTAATATAAGCAAGTACCTACTAACTGTATGTTTTGACATAAAAGTGCATTTTTTTGTTTCTGGCGGTCATATACTTTTAAATGACTTCTTTAAAAAGTTCAAAAAGTCACTAACATAGTCCTAACTTTTTTATAGTGATTTTTTCAGAAGTACTTAATATTTCTTTACTTATAATATAAAAAAATGCCTTTAATTTTTGCTATTTTTACATGATATCAATATAACAAAATTAATAAATAAAAAAATATTAAATTAAATTATTAAATTTGAAAAAACACTTTTCTGGACATGGGTTCCTATACTTAAATATTTTCAACTGTTGCACTGCATAACCCCTAGAAGTTTGATTCCATAGTTCTGAAACAATCTGTATATCTCTCAGTTTCGCAAAGATGCCGTGTTTTACCGTTTTTTTGATTTTTTTTAACCTTTAGGAAAGAGCAGTAAAAAAGTATAAACTGTCCACAAATTATTATTTTATTGTCATGGTAACTGACTTGACGGTTTAATATATTTTTAACGCCTTGCTGTTGCTTTAGACCATCTCCTTTCAACGCATTGTCAAAAATTGTCCATGAACGTTTTGAAGTTGCGATTAAGCCAATTTTATGAAATTATGTTTATATAAACATAGGTTCGAAAAAGAATTCTTTCCAAGTTACAGGGATTTATATTGCATATGCCTGTACTATCCAAGATGCGATTTATGAATTCCTACTGCGTGTCAGCACCTTCATGGAGTTGAAACGCAGTAGCAAAACGAACAGTATCACCTTTATTTACCTCTTTAAACCCTACGTGAGTTTGGTGCTGCAGTCTGGGAGGAATGTAAAAACATGCAAATGCATAAGCGGTTTGTGAATTCCTACTGCGTGTCAGCACCTTCATGGAGTTGAAACGCAGTACCACCTCCCTTTACAACTCTAAACTATACGTAAATTTTGTGCTACAGTTTGAAAGAAATTTAAAAGCATGCAAACGCATAATTTTATTACGAATGAAATTTAACCTGGTAACAAAAGGTCTGTCCCCAAAAGCATTACAAATCAGTTAAAGTGAATCAAACACCTAAAATACAGTGAGATAATTAATACATGACCATTTTTAGAAAAAGTCATAGTTTATAAGTTCTTTTTAGGAATTTTGTTATTACATATTCGGTTTTATTTAAAAGACATTTTTTTTTAAAGATTCAAATTAAACTTTTAGTTCTGTAATTGTACATTTTTATTGGCTAGCTATTTAGCTATTATTTTTTTATTTGTTTAGTCTTTTGACTATGGTTATACAGCAAGTATTTATTATATTTATTATTTATTAAGCTAATAAATATTTTAACTTTTAATTTAAATTTGATACGAGGTATTACGAAATGATGTTAGCAAAGCCAAAAATCTGACAAAACATTATACAGTGCTTGTCTAAATTCAGGACCTCATCTCCTAACTTTTGAATTGTTTGGTATTTTTCATAAAAATTTGAGTTTAGTGAGACAACATAAACCACATTTTAGACAGGAAATGACAAATATAAATGTCAAACTCACAGCTAGGCGCCATTTCAAAAGAAAAATTAAGTGAAAAAAATCCTACTGTAAACTTTTTATTTAAAAAACAAACATTGACGCATTGACTTTTAGGTTATAAACCGTTTAAAATTCACATAAAACTAAAAGATAACAACCTTATGATTCAATTAAATGCAATAAGGCGGTAAAGTAAAAAGATTTGAGGCGGGGGCAAAGCGTCTCCTGTTGTCATGCAGTATAAATTCCAAATATAAAAAAAAATTGCTTGTACTTAAAACATCCCAGGTTACAACATGCGTAGCAATTATAGGAGCTGATTTCTGCGTTCTATTTTATGAATTCCTACGCGATATTTGTGCTGGCGCGTAGTAGTATTTTTACAGTGTTCTAAAATAAAAACTCCCATTAAATCCTTCTGCATTTCAGCACGGTAGGCTGTTGTAGCGTAGTAGGAATTCATAAAACGCATCCAAGATATATAATTTTGGGTTGAGGTGGAAGCGCGTCAAAGTCCCCTTTACGAGCCGCCACTGGTTGAAAAACAAACAGGTTAAGATTTAAAAAAAAATCTTTTAAGGATTCTTTTTTGTTCGTTTTTGTTTAAGAAAATGTGGGTCGTTAAACAGGCAGTTAAATATTTGCGTTTTTTTATGAACGTCCCTCCCGCGAAACTGAATAATCATCAGAAATAAGCTGCTCAATATTTCACGTTACTTTATCCGACCTTTGCCGGATCAACATTGCCTCCATCTGTCACAGTTTTCACTTCGTAAAAAGCCGGAATTTTCTTAAATTTTCACGTGGAAAGACATCTGTTCGATATTAAAATTTTCCTCATATAAATTACCCGGGCACGACTGTAATCCTAAATTATGACACGCTGGCACCTTGCGCCACCGTTTGTCCTTATATTTACTGAAGGATAACATCACAACGCTTGATCCTGTAATATATATTAGTCGTGAATGTAGACAGTAATAAGAAGAGAAAATAAAAATATGTTTCTTAAAAATCGCATAGGAATTATGTGGAAAACATTCTACAGTGTCGTAGCACGACCTTACACTTAAAGGGGGCCCTTGGCGCAACTAGACTTTGATTTTTGGGTGGGCATAGGCTCCAGTTTACAGAGTGTATTTGTCGAAAAACGCTTATATGTCTTAAATGCTCCATAATTTTAGAGGAGCTAATCGCCGAGCCTAAACCATCCCTAACCCCCTAATTATGCCCCTGCTTTCGAGAGTTCTTTAAATGCAATGCCATCATACTTAAGATCCCCGTTTATTTTTAAAATAACTAGAAACTCAAAAAATGTATTAACTTAATAAATATACCTATTACAGAACACTTCAATTTAAACATTTATTGTTATTTTGGTTTTTTGTTATTTTAAATATGCTATATCTAATACATATTCATTTTAGTTTTATTTAGTTAATATATCTTTTTTTTTTTTTGGTAATAGTGCTTTTCCAAAATGAAGTAATACTTTTTTGAGCTAAAGCAAGTTAATTAAAATAACTTATAGCTATTTATGTATCAAGGGCGTTACTAGGACTAGTCCTGAAGGTCGAAATAGCCCTAGGGCCTCCGGCCCGAGGGCTAGATTTCGACCTGATGGGCATTATAGTCCAGTAAAGCCCGTGGTGCATACAATGCTTTATGTTTTACCCAAAAAAAGGTTTTCAATGACACACATTACATTATTTATTCGCACTATAAAAATAAGTTGCATCTGTACCTGTATACGTAAGTAGATAATGACTGGTGTTAAGTTTGACTTTGATGTTTCTATCAGTTAGTCAGTTGGCATTTTTTATTTAACGATTTGCTCAAAATGGAAGAAATTCCACAAAATATAAAAGAAAAGGCCATAAAAGCAACCGAAAATCTTTTGCCAGTTAAATCAAGGCAACAGTATGATCGGGAGTATGGCATATTTAGTATTTGGAAAGATGCGAACGCAATTCTTCAAATAACCGAAACCGTTTTAATGGCATATTTTCAGGAACTGGTAAGTTATTGATTTTTGTATAAACTTGATCTTTATTGTGAGAGAAATAAAATTGAATAAGCAATAAAATTTCCATATTAGCGCATTAGGGCATTATAAGCGGGCATTATCATAATGCCCGCTTATAATGCCCTAGGTGTGATAGTAGGTATTATTGCTACCATAACATATTCCGTTTTTAAGGTATTACAGATCAATAATAGATGGGTAAAACATAAAAAATATAAAAGTTGATTTTTAATAGGATATCAAGTTAGTGAAGCTAAATAAAAAAAAGTGTTTAAAAAATAAAATGTTTTTTATTTTCTGTCATGGCCTTCTATAAAAAAGCCCAATTTAAAGGAAATGCTAATTTTCGGTAAAATTTAAAATAAAAATACCTTTTTGTATATATATTTGAAAAGCTCATAAAGAGCCTAAAATATATATAAAAATATATAGGGGGTTCCATAAGAAAAAACATAAGTTGGGTAATTTTTTCAAAAACGGCCCAACATAAAAACAACTAATTACATAACAATATTCTACGGACAAAATTACACGAATAATCTATTTAAAGTTTTTTTCATAACTTTAATAGCAAAGAACTTAAATGAAGTTGTACAAATTGTCCAAATTTGAAAATCACCCTGTAGCTCCAAGATAGATTGTAATAGCCACTTCAGACTTTTAATATTTCTTATGGTTTTCGAGATACCCTGTAAAACCATCGAAAATGAAACACCCTGTACATATTAAAATTGTTTAAAATTTATGTTTAAACTCTGTATAATATTTTTAATCATTTAAAATCCTTATGAAAAGGAAAACAACTTTATTTTTTTATTTTACTTTGTTGTTGCAGGAGAGTACTACTTGGCAGCTTTAAAACCCAGAATGGAACCAGGAATTACTTTCTGTTTTTTCCTCGAGTAAAAATAACGTATGTCCTAAAAGTTTTGGCACAAAACTCATTGTCTTTAATTTTAACAAAAACAAAATAATATCAAGTTGCCTTTGAAAACAAAAAGTTTATTTACTTTATTTACTGTCAGTTGAGATTTATTTATTTTGAAGTTTTCGCTTTAAGATGTCGTATAAATTAGAAATAAGAAAAAGTATCTACAAGTTAGTTAGGCGGATACCCAAAGCTGAAATCTGTCGAATATTCCAGAATGAAAACATTTCACGCAGAACCATTTATAGAACAATAGCGGAGTGTGAGCAGGGAATACCATGTCTGAATCTCCCAAAAGTGGAAGACCACGGCGAATTTACGAGAAATTGAACTGAATTTCGTTCAGGACCTCATGAGAGACATTCGAAGAAATTTGCGTCTGGTAGAGCAGAATGGGCCACTCCACATAATTCCATAGTATAGTTTAGTTAAGTATTGAGTTGTATTTTTTGATAACTAGTTAGTGTGTAAATAAATTTCTTCGTTAAAAAAACCGATAAATATTGTGTGCCAAAACTTTTAGGACATACGTTACTTTTAATTGTAGAAAAAAAGGTTTATATTTAAACTTAAATTGACAATCAATTTTTATATGTAATGTGTTATTTTGAAATGTTATCTGCAAAAATAAAGAGTTACACAGCACATCAATAGTTTTACAATACGATTTCAAAAAGATTACAGGTAGCTCACGTGCTGGCCAGGAGTGAGTCTCGTTCTGTAAATGTCGGGCCACGTGACAAAAATTTGCAAGCGCCTGCACAAAAAAAAAGATCCCCACCATAAAAATACATATTTACTTACTTTATTTGTACTAAAACATTTTACATGAACTGGGGTGGGTAATTACCCCCATAGCCTTTTCTACGCCAGTGAAGCCACACAATTTTTTATTTGGAAAAACGATATTATTATAAATATGGGGACTATTTCCAGTTGGACAACCAGCATTTGACTATTATTTTTAAATAACTAATAAACGATTATTTCTTTTTTAAAAATTTAAGTTTCCAACCCATTATTTTATCAAAAAACGTATTTCTTCTGCATTGCAAAAGTCGGGAAACTCGAAAACATTTATTTTCCAATTGAACGATCTAAAAGTAAATTAGCAAAATTAGCCGAAATGCCCTAACTAGATCTCGCGAGATACCTAATTAAAACAGATACCTCCATTCGCCGTACCCAGGCGAGACTTAGCAACAAAATAGGCTAAATAAAATTAAGTTGCAACACAAATTACAAGTGTATTGTGTAAATATGGATGCTTATCGCAGAACTAAAAACTGTTAAACTTTTCAAAAGTAAGTAAGATATGCAGAGTGTCTCTAAAAAGTCTGTATAAACCAGATAAAAATGATCTAATATAATTTACCTTAGTCAAAAAGTTGATGGTTTACGAGATACAGGGTGTAGTTTCAATTGTATTTTTGTTGTTTCTAAATATACAGGTTGATTCAAAAATCGATCACGAGACTTTAAGGGGTGATTCTACTTGATAAAATAAAGGTAGAGCTTCATATAATTTTTCAAAATGTCATTTTTTTGAGTTACAAGCCGTCAAAGTTTAATTTTATTTTGGTTTTTCGCCATATTGCATTTATTTTTTAATTAATTCAGTTGATATTTGGCACACAAATTTCTTATTTTCTGTTGTAGAATCGCCCCGTAAAGTTTGTCGGTTGAGTTACTAGACACCAAGTATGTATGTAGGTAATTAAATTGAAATTGATGAAAACTTTGATATCTATTGGTGCCTAAACGGTGAGGTTTATCGACTTATAAATAAAATAATAAAAGAATAAAGAGTACCTTATTTTTTAAGTTTTTGATAGTCTATAAAATGGCACCCCTAGCTTTGTGATATCTGTCAAAATAAAAAAGTTATGATGTAAATAAATTTTAAGTTTTAGGTAAAGTGCCCTCTGACGGTATTTAAAAAAGGTACTTTTGTCTTAAAATTTTAGAATTTGCAAAGCTCGATTTGTGTGGCAAATATCAACTGGATTGGTTAAAAAATAAATGCAATATGGCGGAAAAACCAAAATAAAACTTGAACTTTGACGGCTTGTTACTCGAAAACGATTGACATTTTGAAAAAAAAATAATATGAAGCTCTACCCTTATTTTGTCAAGTTTAATCACCCCTTAAGTTTTGTAATCGATTTTGAAATCATACTGTATTTTTAATATAAAAGAATTATATTCAACATTCAAGTTCGAGGGTTTTTTCAAGGTGAAGATTTAAAAACTGCTTTTGTTAGTCCTTTGCTTATAGTTAAAATGTCATAACTTGCCTTGCCACAATATGTTATGTTACTAGAAATACTTGGTATTAAGAGCGTTTTTAGAACTATGGGTTCAAACTTCAAGGGGTTATTTAGGGCAACAGTAGAAAACATTTGAGTATAGGGACCCATGTCCAAAAAGTGTTAGGCACTACGGCTCGCCTTTTTTACACGATATCATTACATCAAAATTAATAAATAAAAAAATGTAAATAAAATTATTAATTAAAAAAATAACGATTAATAAAATAATAAAATTTTTAGACATTAACATATTTACAATTTAAAGAATTGTTATGATAATATTATGTACAAACGGCAAAAATAAAATGCATTATATCCTATTTAGACAAGGCATCTTTCCAAATTTTAACGCGTCTTAGGGCTGCAGAGTCGGACATGGGTCCCTATAATCAAATGTTTACTACTGTTGTACTAAAAAACCCCTAGAAGTTTGATCCCATAGTTTTAAAACAACACCCTAGTATAATATATCGGTAGGACCCAGCGTTTCAGAAAAAAACGTGCTATTCCATGCAAAAGATCTCCATTACATCCATTTACGCGTTATCTAGGCCACCTGGCAGACTCCAAAAGGTGCTACTCCAATTTTTTGGGTCAAAATTTAACGAATGTAATTACGTCAGTCAACAAGTTGATCGTTCAGGAAATACAGCGTTTTAAAGTTTCTGTCAGAGACAACAATTAGACGAGCAACTAAATGTAAATAAATTATCCGAGAGATAGATAGTTGCTGGGCCTTCCTTGTCTGTCTTCAAGGAAGGCAAACGCAGATGGCGCGTGAGTCGACTTTATCGTTTGCCCGCCAAATTCAAATTATATAGCTGTGCTATTTTTGCCCTTAATGTTAGGTACTTGTTTTTGTTTCCTATTAATATAAAATATTGGGGTTTAGTTCAATAATTACACACACCTTATTAAAAATGTCATTTATTTGGTTTTTATAAAGATTTTTTCTTACAGATAACCATGTCAATATTACCTTAAATTATCTGTTGAAAAGCACAAATTTAATATATACATTGTGATCACTAATAAAAGTCAATATTCAAAGTCCAATTAAAGGTAAAAAACCACGAAACACACAATAAATCACAGAAAATGTAAACAAACTGTCCAAACAAATCGGCTATTGAAAAATATCAAACACAAATATCGATTAACATTTCGGCGTGACTGCCTGCGGCAACGTTGTCAAGTTAGAAAATATTCGATTCATGCTATATTTTCTTCTCTTAATTAGATGTGAGCCAAAAAAGGTCATTAAAGTTTACATGCAGAAATTGTAAACAACTTGGCAACCAGGGCAAAGCGATGATTGCTCCATCTACGATAGCCTGCCATGATGAAAGACAAAGACATATTTATTGAGAACTTGCGTTAAACCAGAAAGAGATAAATACAATGGACCAGTTACTCGTCTGATTTTGTCTCTGTTTCTTGTTTTATTTTTTTACTTTGATACCCTGCATCTCTCAAGTAATTTGTATTTTGTCGTAAGTAATTTGTCGTAGTATTTTGTACAGGGTGGCGCCTTTTTCGTTGACCTTGTGGGTATACCAAGCAAATTCAATAGTAAAAGTAAATCATTGCTCACTTAACTTCGGTTTGGAGATACAGAGTAATTTTCATATTTTGTCAATTTGGCCAGACACTTGTAACTCGTTTGATATTAGAGATATAAAAAATTTTAAATAGACAAGTTTTTAAGGGTTTTTACGTAGAGTTCAATGGCGTACTCTATATTTTTTCATTGACTTTCTACTTAAAGTTATAACACTAAAGTTGGCTTTTTTAAATGGAACACCGTGTATATTTTATCATCAAAAAAAGGTCCCTTCAAAGCCGTAAAAAAATATCACTTGTAATATATTTAATTTTTCCTAGTTTCGGAAATATAGCTATCATCAGGAGTTCGCTAAAAAAATGCCTTTTTAATAAAACACCCTGTTTACTGTATCACTATTCATAAACATATTAAAGACCTTAAGAATTTCCCACATTTAAAATAATTTTCTCTAAGAGTTTTGAAAATATGAGCTTCCAAATGTTAGTGCGTATATTTACTATTTTTTAAGATTAGGATGGTCATATTTCCAAAATTATTAGAGATAAATATAATTAATGTGGTATATTGTTAAACCTCTTTGATGAAATATCTTTGCAACGGTAATATAATATACAGGGTGTTCCGTTAAAAAACTTCGATGATGGCCATATTTCCGAAAAAATTAAAAATAGATATGTTAAATTAATATTTTGTATAGCTTTCAAGAAAACCCTATTAACTAATAAAAAAATATACAGGGGTTCCATTTAAAAAGACCCAACTTTGTGTTATAACTTTAAATAGAAAGTCAATTGAAAAAATATAGGTACGCCACTGAATTCCACGTAAAAATCCCTAAAACTTTTCTATTTACAATTTTTTATATCTCTAATATTAAACGAGTTACAAGTGTCTGGTCAAATTGATAAAATTTAAAAAACACTCTGTAACTCCAAAACGAATTAAGTTAGCCATGATTTACTTTCACCATTGAATTTGTTTCCAAAAATTAAAATCGAGATTGCGCAATCAGATTTGTTCGGAAAGACGCCACTCTGTACATACAGGGTGGCCCACCATATTCGACACGGTCTGTAGCTGGATAACCATGGGGTTTTAAAAAAATTTAAATACTGGAACATAAACAGGTTGGATAAGACCACAGTATAAAATTATTTTAGTCCATACAGGGT
This sequence comes from Listronotus bonariensis, assembly GCA_014170235.1. NCBI lineage: Eukaryota > Metazoa > Arthropoda > Insecta > Coleoptera > Curculionidae > Listronotus > Listronotus bonariensis. The sequence continues at coordinate 90,505 of JACEGR010003168.1, read as the reverse complement.
GTCTCAAAAAGTGTGACGTATCAAAGTTATATTTTTTAAATGAAACACCCTATATTTTATGACGGTTTTAGATTCTGCTTTAAAAAATAACTCAAGTTTATTTATAGTACTAATTGTCTAATTTTATTCGTTTTTGTGATATATGATTTTTTTGAAAAATGCAGAGGTAAAATTAAATTGATTTTACTTTAACACTTTTAACACTTTAAACTTTAAAATGTGAACAAGATTAGAAAAAGTCTGCCATATCATACGTAGGTCAAATCAAGATCAAATATTGTACAGGGTGATCAAAAAATAATTTCAATTTTTCATAAAATCAAATAGCCATATCTCTCTTATTTTAAATGGAACACCCTGTATTTTTTTACGTCACATGATGACTAATCAAATACTCTTTCAAATGGTGTATAGGTTGCCTATACTTATCTTTTCTGCTTTTTAGTAAAATCTGTTTTAACAAATTTTTAGTCCAAATGTTTATTTAAATTAAAGTTGGCTGTGACATAGCAGCCATTAATATTTTTCTTAAGAAAATAACAACGACCATTTATTGATTACTCGTGTTTTAGTCAGTTTAAAAGAAATTTCAATGATTTTAAATAAAAATCCTTCTTCTACAACAAGATGATATAATACTGGTAGGATGTGAAAAAATGGTTTACTTTAGTCTAGAGTTAATCCTGAAAAATACTTCCAGGAGAAACCATCTGATAACCTTAATAGTTGCTTTAAAAAATTTAACACAGTGATTATGGATAATGAAAGAAACGAGTTATACGTCACAGAATGTTGTCATAACTGACCAGAGGCGTTATTAGGATTGTTTAAAAACACAAGTTTTATCATTACCACATTCAGCTGAAATAAGTGTTATTGGAAGTATAAGCAACTAATGAATTTTTTTCTGTGAATTTTAAAAATAGTGGAAGATAAGACAAAATCTTTTAATTTTGTGCTTTTTTCCAACAAATTTACATTTTGCAATAACGGCTTAGTAAATAGGCATAGCTATATCACAGGCTACTTACATTTAAATAGACATTTGGAATAAAAATATGTTAAAACGGAATTTACTTAAAAAGTATAAAAAGATAGGTATAGGCAACCTATACACCATTTGAAAAAGCATTTGGTTTGTCATCATGTGGTGTAAAAAATACAGGGTGTTCCATTTAAAATAAGAGAGAGATTGCTATTTGACTTTCTAAAAATTAAAATTATTTTTTGATCACCCTGTATAATCTATGATCTCGATATGACCTACGTATGATAAGGCAGACTTTTCCTAATCTTGTAACAAATTTTAAAGTTTAAGGAGTTTTATTGTTAAAATAAAATTAATTTAATTGCACCCCTGCATTTTGAAAAAAATCAAATATCACAAAAACGAATAAAATTAGACACTTGGTACTATTAACAAACTTAAATTATTTTTTATGTAGAATCTAAAACTGTCATAAAATATAGGGTGTTCCATTAAAAAAATATAACTTTGATACGTCACACTTTTTTGAGACATCCTGTATAGAGTAAAATAATTTTATACTATGCCTTATCCGACCTGTATATGTTTCAGTATTTACTTTTTAAAAATCCCATGATTATCCAGCTACAGAATGTGTCGAATATGGTGGGCCACCGTGTACTTTTTTAAAAATCCTGGTCACCTAGAAATAGCATGAAGGAATACCTACAATAAAATTTTCTAATGTGGATTAACACGTGAAAACCTGAATATCTCATAAAGGGTTGCTCGTTGCGATATTTACTAGGTATACATTTTTGTTCTGAAAATATGATAGAATAAAAGTTCTTCACAGAAGCTATAATATATAGAGACACAACCATGGGTGTCGGGTTAGTAGATGATAAACCCATCTTCTCCTGTGTTACGCCAAAGACATCCAAGCACTGAAAATGAAGTTTTTGCACTTTACAGCAACTTTCAGAGAACGCAGTAGGGCCACTAGGGATGGTTTTATATAACAACTCCCTAAAAATGTTTCCCCGGATTAAAGATTAAAAAGTCTGTTAACTACGCCTTTAAAGCTTTTTAAAGAAAAACAGCGCCTGTTTTATTTTTCTTTTAAAAAAACATCGCAAATTTTTAAGCACCGAAAGAGCTTTTGTGCATATAGAAATATTGCAGCAAGGAAAATTTAACATAAGAAATCTTTTAAATCGTTAAAACACCTTTAATCATTTAATATAAACTGCATGCCAAAAATGCTGCAGTCGGGCAAATTTTCAGCAAAAACCTGCCTTTAACTTTAGTTAAAGTTAACGTTATAAGTAGAAAGTTTAAAGCTACCTGTCCACTGTTAAAGTTTATTAAAGCTCAGGAAGTAATTCCAGTGTTAAGTTTGAGAAAGCGGCGTTGTTTTCTATTTTAGAAATTTGCGAGTTACAGGTACACAAAAGCCGCTGAATCGGTAAATTTAAAGCAAAACTTGCAACAAGATAGTGTTAAATAAATTTTAATGCTGTTTGGTGGTTGCTCTTTTAAGTTACGGTTTAAATTGAAAATTTATGTAGTTACAACTTTTTAACATATTTGTGCACAAAAATATACTGGGTGACGCGGCGCGTGTATGATTTCTAAGTGTAGTGTACACTACACTTAGTGTACGTCCACACTGAAGAGCAACAAGCGTCAAGCGGGCGATTTGCGTGCGAGCAATTTTTCCAAAACCTTATGCGTAAATGTAAGTGGCCACACCGACACGCATATTCAATAACAGCAGACGCGCTAGACTTCAAGCGGCTCTTCGACTCTTTCCGGATTTTCTCCGAAAACTGTCACATTGGGCTGTCATGGTTAGTTTTGGTTAGTAAACTCACTTTTATTTAAGAGGGTGAATATTGGACTAATTTAAAAAAGCAAAAACTTTCTATGAAAATAAGTCCTAAACATCTTAAGTTTTTAAATACAAAGTGTTAAAATTTTCAAAAAACTTAAAAATTTCAAAATCACTTATTTTGGTTTAAATAGTTAGACTGAATATAAATCTTATTTAAATAAGTATTTATTGTTGTTGCTGCATGTTTGCCAATAAAAATATAAAACCCAATTTGTAAAAGAAAAATTTTCGCAATGGTTTAAAAATATGCAGTAAAGTGAATGTTTTTTTCTCTTAAACAAAAACCAAAAAATATAGGAAAAATGAAAGCTGTATTTTGATTTGCCTAACCTAAACAAACACATTTCCACAGTCAGTGGCGTAACGTTTTTTTTTGTTAGAAATATTCCTTCAGTTCCGCTCGAGACGACACTGAACTTATTAAATGTAATTAGGTTAGTATTAAATTACCCCATTAATGCCATAAATAACATTGCCAAATTAAAATAAAATTGGGTCAAGGAATAAAATAAAAAATTAACTTGTCCTAGCGTTTTTTCTTATATAACATGAAATGCCCAAAATTGGCTTTGTTTCGTTTTGAAATGGCCACCCTGTATTTTGTTTTTGACAAATGTTTATAACCAGTAAAAATTATTTTACTCGTACTTCATTATATTTGTGTTATACAGTGACGACCCAAGCATCTTGGTTTAAGGGTGGCCAAGGAGGGACTTGGAATTTTAATAGGAGACAAATGTAGTTGTTAATCAAAAAAATTTGACTACCAAAGAAAAAAAGTACTTACTCAATATAAAGCGGCAAAGCGTTACAATAATGGTCGCCAAACAAAATCACTATACAGGGTGTCCGGGAAAATGTGGGAAATCTCTCGCACACGTATGGAACAGATGAAAATAACACGACAAGTTCCTATAAAATTTGTCCGTTTAAGCCCCCGCTTAAGCGGAGATATGATCCCCTAAAGGGGGCAGCTAGAAATCGATTTTTCGTGAATATCTTTAAAGTGCTCTGTATAATTTGATAATATTTTAGAACGATGCATACTAGTAAAGACCTCTTAAAATAGAGCCCTTGAAACTTATGTCTCTTCTTTAGTTTGCCAGGGACGGACTAGTTTTCGCACATTATTGATAATATTTTTACGCTCTGTATGGTGAAGACACAAAAAATATGTTTTTGGGTAGTTTAAACCTTTGCTAAAAAAAAGGTACTCTTGTTTGACATCGATAAAATGAGCCGTTTTCGAGTAAAAAATTATTTTAACAATAAGAGTTTATTTTTGTTTAATAATACAATATTTTATTTTCGATGTAATTTGTAATTTTTGATTCAGTATTGAAGTCCTCTCGTAGCCGGTCAGGAATTTATTACTTGTACTAATTATTACTCGAAAACGGCTCATTTTATCGATGCCAAACAAGAGTACCTTTTTTTAGCAAAAGGTTTAAACTACCCAAAAACATATTTTTTGTGTCTTCACCATACAGGGCGTAAAAAATATTATCAATAATGTGCGAAAACTAGTCCGTCCCTGGCAAACTAAAGAAGAGACATAAGTTTCAAGGGCACTATTTTAAGAGGTCTTTACTAGTATGCATCGTACTAAAATATTATCAAATTATACAGAGCGCTTCAAAAGTTATTAACGAAAAATCGATTTCTAGCTGCCCCTTTAGGGGATCATATCTCCGCAGGGGGGCTTAAACGGAAAAATTTTATAGGAACTTGTCGTGTTATTTTCATCTGTTCCATACGTGTGCGAGAGATTTCCCACATTTTCCCGGACACCCTGTATAGAACTTTTTTAAGACTATTCTTGTGACATTTCTTTTTCACATTATGCAGCAGCAGGTGTAATTTATGTAACAAGTGCATAAAGTGATACTTTTTTCATGAATGGAAAGTTTGACAGCACGAGTCGGCAATCCCATGAGTAAAACAAAAACGCTACATGCATGTGTTACATACTATATTTTTTCCACGACCGTATAAAAATTTTCCAAAATACCATTTAATACATGTTTTATTTATCTAAACTTATTAATTTTAATTTTTGCAGCACAGTCATTCTATTGCAACAAAAAATTATAGCCTCCTTATCTTTTTTAAAAGACAATTATTATCCTCTTCATAACTATTCATTTATTATTTAATTTTTGGAAAATTGTGTGTACTTACTTTTGGTAGAAATAATACTAAAACAGTATTCAATTTCTTAGTCAGCCAAATTTATTATTAGGTAGGTAATTTTCTAGGAACCTGCGGAAACTCCGATTTTGACAGAAATTTGGTATACGGGGTTTTTGGGGCGCTGATCACGAATCTGTAAGAACTTTTGGCGAAAACGTTTTGTTCTTGTGATATTCATCATCAGATTTGAAATTTAAACTTATCCTATTTTTAAAATATTCCCCTTTCTTTTTGCACACAATTTTTGATTTAAAGCTAAAGTAGGACACAATATTTGATTTTTAGCTTTTAAAATCCCGTTTTTTACGTATTTTACATAATTTTTGCATTAAATTGCATAGCTATACTTTAAATCATTTCAATACCAGTGTGCCATGAAGCTCTATATGTATGTATGGTTGCCGGATTATCAAAGAAAAGCTACGCAATTTAAGGCAAAAATAATGTAAATAACGAGAAAAACGGGGTTTTAAAAGGTGAAAATCAAATATTGTGTGACACTTTAGTATTAAATCAAGAATTGTGTGCAAAAAGAAGTACCTATATAGTGAAAATAAGCTTAGTTCACATTTAAAAGTTGATAATGAATATCTCGAGAACGAAACGTTTCCGCCAAAAAATCTTTTAGAATCGTGATCAGCGCCCCACAAAACCCCGTATACCAAATTTCGTCAAAATCGGAGTTGCCGCAGGTTTCTAGAAAATTACCCATTATTACTATTAATTTTCAATAATTTTTATTAAATTTATTTGCAAACTGTCAAATTTTAAAACTAGTGACACATGAAATAAAAGAAATAATAACGAAATCAAAGGTAACTTGACCGTTTGGTTCAGTTGATGTCGCGTTTACTGTTACATTGCATAAATTGATATTTAAATTCATTCTAGTAGGCATTGAAACAAAACACTAATTCAAAGTGTAAAAAAAGCTTTAAAGCGTTAAAAAAGGTTACTTTTTTAACAATTTATGTGTTGTACTAGAATAAAGTACTTTAACTTCATGTTAACGGTTCAAAAACAGCATTACAGCAAAGAAAAAGTTTTTTTTTGCAAATGTTTGCACGTAGGAGGCAGCATTAAAAATGTGGGAACTTTTTGCTCATTGAAAATTTTTAACATAGATAAATACACCCAAAAATTTTCTTTTTTTTACTTTTCTAAAATTGTTTAACCCGTGGGGGCATTTCCTTTTCTCTACGCGGTGACAGAAAACCCAGGAACAGGACTGATTTTAGGGGGTCCGGGCGTTGCCACTGGTGTCATATAAATATCTAATCAACAAAAATGCCTGTCTTTATACATATTGAGCATCTTTAAAAATTATAATCTAAAAATAAAATTATTTAAATCAATTTAACAATGTAATCAAAAATACTAATAAAGACAAAAATAAACTTTTCTCATAAAAATTCATCTTAGCTGCCTGCGAACGATAAGAGGTTATTCAAAGTAATTAAAAGTTGGTTATTTTCGGACAAACAACCTGTAAAATATTTAGCATTTCGCGAAAACTTATTAAAAAGGACCGTAAAATTAAATAACCCAAAATTAAGAAAGCTCGCACTAAGAAATCATGGATAATAAACACTTTATCTGGCGAGAGCCAGCGAAGACCCGTTTTGTTTTCAAAGAAGGGAGTACTACCATATAAGTTTTTTTATATTACCAAGTCTTCAGGCCCGCAACAAGCATTGTTACTTTTTTAAGGCACTGGCTAAACGACCGCCGGCGGTTTTGCTCAATTAAAAGGAGAGAAACCAGTTTTATCTATTTAGGTATATGGTAATTAATTTGTTATTTCGGGCGTTTTTACTTTTTTTTCTGGAGTTGCCGCCGTCCAGCGGTTTTGTTTATAAAAACTATTGAAAACCGTTTTTTTTATCTTTGGACAATCCAACGAAGGCTGAAAGCCCAAATACTAACGTACCGTGGGTGTCTTAAGCAGGGTAAGAGGAAGTTTGTTAACACGGGACTTAAAAACTTGAAGATTTGGGGGAAGGAAAGACCTCCGCTGGCAGCAGGTTCCACAGTCTAGAAACTCTAGGGATAAAAGAACGAACGAAATGGGAAGTTCGGGGCCTGTCCAATTGAACTGTATGGGGATGCATACGCGCGGCACCACGAGTTTCTCTGTTGGGAACTGCAAGAGGAGGGACTATACTGGACAATTCGTCGGAGCAGAAACCGTAAAAGTATCTATAGAAGAGCGATAGATCTCCCACAGCTCGACGATGAGCAAGAGAAGGAAGTCTTTGAGTAAGTAAAGGATCATTAATAAGACGAACAGCCCTTCTTTGAATGGCATCAAGAATGCTGAGGGTTGTAGGGGATGCCATTCCCCAGACATGAGAACAATATTCCAGAGAGGGTCGAATTTGGGACACATACAAAGTGTATAAATTGGAAGAAGAAAATACTTTTGGCTCGGAAAAGAAATCCAAGCTTTTTGAAGCCGCGGTGGCTATAGATAGAATGTGTTTATGCCAGTTAAGGTTCTTCTCAAATGTGATGCCCACAAGGTTAAATGTGTCCCCGCTCTGCAAAACCTGGCCACTTATAAGCAAAGGATGAGTGTTTGATGATTTTTTTCGCGACAAGGAACACGATTGTGTTTTTGGATGCATTAAATTGAACGAGATTTTTGGCGCCCCAATCCAATATCAAATTGAGATCCTGTGAAAGAGATATCTGCATTGCTCTGCGTTTGCTTTCCAAGTCGGGTTGAGAGATTGGTTTGGGAACCTGAAAAGTGGAGTGAAGGGTACTATCGTCAGCATAACTATGAATGGGATTGGTTGTGGAAGAAAGAAGGTTGTTGATGTGAAGAAGAAACAAAGTTGGTGCTAGTACTGAACCCTGAGGCACTCCAGCATTAATTTCGTGAAAGCTTGAAGAGTGGCCATCAACAATGACTGATATACGTCGATTAGAAAGATAACTGGAGAGCCAAGAGCAGAGTTTAGTTGGAAGACCGTAGGAGGGAAGTTTATTAAGAAGTGCGGCATGCCAGACTTGGTCGAAAGCTTTAGATATATCAAGAGCAACGATCTGGGACTCACCTAGAAACTCAAGAGACTTGTTCCAGTTGTGTGAAACGAAGGAAAGAAGATCTGCTGTAGATCTCTTGTGACGAAATCCGTATTGCCTGTCATGTAAAATTTTATGTTTTTCTAAGTACCTAAGAATTTGCGAGTTAATGGATTTCTCCATTACTTTACAAAGCATTGAAAGGAGTGAAATGGGTCTATAGTTGGATGGAAGAGATTTAGATCCTTTTTTGGGAATAGGCTGGACACGTGCAGCTCTCCAGCTGTCTGGAAATATACCCGTGTCATAAGAAATTCGAAAGAGCCTGGTTAAAATAGGATCAAGTTCAGGAGCACCGTTGAATAATAGTTAAAGTTAACCTAACTTTAATAATTATTTGTTTTGTTGTTTCATATTATTTTTATTATTTATCAAAAAACAAAAATAAAACTGGGTGACACGTTTGACACCTGATTTTGTCGAAGCTGTTCATAAGTTTATAAAAAAATGTAAACGGCAAGAGAAAAACTGATCGTTTCATAGATCTAAAACTAAAGTATTATCAAAAAGTATGCATGTATTAAGGGTGGAATAAACTAAAAAATTCTCAGGAAAGAAAAAAAATACAAGTAATTTATAAACACGGCTTATTTCCTTAATCATATTATCAAATTTTAAAAGAAAAAAAATGACCAATAGGTACAGGGTTACGAGTGTTAACACGTAACCCACAGGTTCCGAACTCTAATTTTGGATAGGTAACTTACTTTTTTTTCTTGTTATTTTTTTTTAATAATATTTTATACATTTTTTCCTATTTTTTTTAAATATTTTATACATTTTTCCCTATTTTTTTAACACTTCGAAGCTATTTTTTACACATTGAATAAGTGTTTTGTTTTAACGCCTCTACAATAAACTTAAATATCAACTTTTGAAATGTAACAGTAAACGCGATTGAACCAAACGGTCAAGTTACCTTTGATTTCGTTCATGTGTCACTAGTTTTAAAATTTCACAGTTTGCAAATAAATTTATTAGAAAAAAATAAAAATGAATAGTAATAATGAATTTCATGACTAAAAAATTAAAAAGGAATTTAAACTGTTTTAGTATTATTTCTACAAAAAGTAAGAACATACAATTTTTGAGAATTAAGTAATAGATACGTAGTTATAAAAGGGATAATTGTCTCTTAAAAAATAAGGAGGCTATGATTTTTGTTGCAATATAATTAAAAACTAAAATTAAGCAACTTGGCAACGTTGCAGTTGCAAATTTAGAACATTTGACATTTTATAATCTAGCTTTGCTTTCTGTTGTTGCAGTTAATATTCTATTTTTTAAATAATTTTTATGATTTATGGGATGAATGTAATAAAAAATAAGAAAATAGTTAGTCTACAACTGGTGCCAAGCGTTTAAGTGGTTGCCATCATGGATTTAGTTAAAAATTCAGCAATGAAGCAAAACGTGCGAAGTCAGTTTTGGTTTATCTGCAGTTCAAGTCTAAATAACGAAGAACTTACACTGTATGGCTATATATAAAGTTTCTCGAAACACTGACTATTATTCTGCTTTGTGTTATTTAGGTTGTCAGACAATGATGCTTGATATTTTTCGTGAAATTTAATAACTAATCAGGTAATTTATGTAAATATTCTTCGCCGAATTGAATCTAGATATCCATTTTTATCAGCTGTTTGACCGAATTGCAACACTGTGCTTCTTAATTTGAATTCCCAATAGCTGTGCTGCAAAAATTAAAATTAATAAATTTAGATAAACAAAACATAAATAAAATGGTATTTTAGGAAATGTTTATACGGTCGTGGAAAAATATAGTAAGTAACCCATGCATAAAGTGTATTTTTTTACTCATGAAATTGTATTTTTCGTATTGATTTAACAAAAAAATTGTATTGGACCATTTTAAAGACATTGATAAGATAAGCTTACACACTAAATTTCGTTATTTTTTATAGGGCAATAAAAAGTTAATTAGGAAAAACTATTTGTAGAATCGTTGCATATCTGATAGATACCGTAATGAATCCACCAGTAATGAATAAATAATAATGAATAACTATTGAAAAGTGAAACGTCAATTAATTAAATTAGAAGGTATTTTATTCATTACTGGTTAATTAATTTAGGTATGTATCAGGAATACAACGATTTTATAGTGGTTTTCTTAAATAACGTTTAATTGGCTCATTATAAAATAACAAAAATTAGTTTGTGAGCTTATCTTATCAACGTCCTGAAAAAAAACTAATACAATTTTGTTGTAAAATCATAAGGGGGTTAATACTTATAGGTATCAAATTTTACATGGGATTTTCTTTGGCCAATCTGGCGGTGTTAAATTCCCTACAAAAGAAAAACTTCTTTAGTGCACTCTGTATTGATATGTTTTACACTCACTCAAGTAGGAGAGAAACAGAGGAGATTGTGCCTTTTTGTCGCTCGTTCCACGCTCTCGCTTGCACTTCAAGCCTTAAATGGAACGCGCGAGGTAACGCCGCATGAGTTATGTTTTTGGTGCGTGCAGCCGGGTCCATAGAATTATAAGACGTTGTCACGTCAAAAAAAAAAAAAAAGGATTTGATGACTTTTTGTTAGTGGTAGGTATGGAAATTAATAACACTTTCAACGTGACCTCCCAAAAACGATTTTAAGTTGGAAAACTTTATTAGCAATAAACTAATTAGAAAGATTAAACGGCCTATCAAAGAAAAAAGGAGGATTAACAGTTTTCCTAAACGAGGGCGTTGAGAGTTAAAATGTAGTAATTTCGGTTTAAAATTTGGCTTGGCAATTCCCGAATTATCTATTTATTTACTCTTAAAACCTTATTGCTTAAAATATTATGAATTAGGTAATTTTAAAACTAAATAGAAATTAATTTTAGATGTATACAGGATGTTACAGAATGTTGTTAAAAAAAATTAAGGATAGATTCTACATAATGAAATATACAGTCAGTCAAAAAAGTCTCCAAACACTAGTCTTTTTCAAAAATGTTGTTCTTAATTTATGTTTATTATCAAAAATATTATAAGTAAATATCGGCAGTCCCTTTAGGAGTTATAAAAACAAATCTGAAGTCTTTTATAACACTTTATTTAAAAATGAAGAATTAAATAGTATTATTAACAAAAATACCGTCAAAAAGTCTCCATACAGCAGTATTTTTTATTATAAAATTGTTTAATACTTTGTACAGTTACCATTTACTTTATTGAGTGCATTAATTCTTTTGGGAGACCAAATACAAGCTTTCTTGTAACTTCTGACGGAATTTTTTCCAACTCTTGTCTTATTTTGTTTTTTAGAACCTTGGTGTTTTCTCACGCGACGCTTAAATTTCTCCCACAGGTGTTCTATTGGGTTAACATCCTGTGATTGGGGTGGTGTGTGAAGTTGCTGGCGGACATTGTGGCTCATCCATTCACGTACAAGCCTTGCAGTGTGCTTGGGATACTTATCTTGTTGGAATGAATAACGACCCTCAAGACCAAGCTTTTACCACTTGGGCTTAGATTATTCCTTATTATAATACCATCAATAAAGACCAAATTTCCTGTCGCATTGGCTGACATACACCCCCATAGTAAGTTATTACCTCCTCTGTGCTTCACTGTTAGACAAACATTTTCTATTCAAAAAATTCCGCCAGAAGTTACAAGAAAGCTTGTATTAAGACTCCCAAAAGGATTAATGCAATCATTAAAGTAAATGGTTACTGTACAAAGTATAAGACATGAAGTATTAGACAATTTTATAATAAAAAATACTACTGTATGGAGACTTTTTGACGTTATTTTTTGTTAATAATACTATTTAATTCTTTATTGTTCAAATGAAGTGTTATAAAAGACTTTAGTTTTGTTTTTATAACTTCTAAAGGGACTGCCGATATTTACTTATAATATTTTTGATAATAAACATAAATTAAGAAGCACACATGAAAACATTTTTTAAAAAGACTAGTTAGTGTATGAAGACTTTTTGACTGACCGTAAAGAAAAGTTCTTATAAACATGGGTCCGTAAATTTTTTGTTCTCAAGGTACAGGGTGTTGAACTTTTCAAAATACTGGAAAATTTCTAAAACACTTATTTTAGTAAAACATTTTTGACTGAATATAAACCTTATTTTAATAGGTTAGGGTTGTTGATACATAATTGCCAAAAAAGTTGAAAACCTAACGAAAAAAAAAGAATGAGACATAATTGCTGTGCTTATATTTACTTAATTTAAAGAAATTACAAAAGATTTAAACAATGTTTACAGTCAGTGGCGTACGGTTTTTGTTAGAAAAATTCCTTCAGTTGCCGCCGAAGACGCTACTAGACTTTCTACTTTTTTAAATATCCTAACTATTCTTTACCCAATTTTGTTTTAATTTTGTAATATTATTTTTGCAATATTATTATTGCTTGGCTCTCTAGTTATTTATCTGATCGTCGTATATCAGTTATTGTGGACGGCCATTCTTCATGCTTTCACCAAGTAAATGCTGGAGTCCCTCAGGTCTCAGTTCTGGCACCAACATTGTTTCTTCTTCACATCAACGACCTTCTCTCGTCCACAACTAATTCCATTCATAGTTTCGCTGACGATAGTACCCTTCACTCTAGTTTTCAGGTTCCTAAACCCATTACTAAACCTGACTTGGAAAACAAACGCAGAGCGATGCAAATATCTCTTTCGCAGGATCTTAATTTAATATTCCATTGGGCGCTAAAAATCTCGTCCATTTTAATGCATCCAAAACACAATCATGTTCCTTGTCGCAAAAAGAGTCATCAAATACTCATCCTCTACTTATGAGCGGCCAAGTTTTACAGTGCAAAAACACCTTTAATCTTGTGGGCGTCACATTTGAAAGTAACCTTAACTGGCATAAACACATTGTATCTATAGCCACGGCAGCTGCAAAAAAGCTTGGATTTCTCTTTCGAGCCAAAAGTATTTTTCCCCTTCTAATTTATACACTTTATATGTGTCCCAAATCTGACCTCCCTTGGAATATTGTTCCCATATCTGGGGCATGGCGTCCCCCACAACCCTAAGCATTCTTGATTCTATTCAACCAAGAGCTATTCGTCTCATTAATAATCCTTCACTCACAGAAAGGCTTCCCTTTCTTGCCCATCGTCGGGCTATGGGGGATTTATCGCTTTTTATAGGTACTTCCATGGCTTCTGCTCTGAAGAATTATCCAGTATAGTTCCTCCACTAACGGTTCCCAATAGAGAAGCTCGTGGTTCCGCGCGTATGCGTCTCTATACGGTCCAACTGGACAGACCCCGAACTTCTTACTTTGTTCGTTCTTTTATTCCTAGAGTTTCTAGATTGTGGAACCTGCTGCCCGCGGAGGTCTTTCCTTCCCTCCCAAATCTTCAAGTATTTAAGTCCCGTGTCAACAAACTCCCTCTTACCTCGCTTAAGACACCCACGGTACGTTAGTATTTAGGCTTTAAGCCTTCGTGGTTTGTCCAAAGATAAAAAAAAACATAATGAAATATAAAGAAAAGTTCTTATAAACATGGGTCCGTAAATTTTTTGTTCTCAAGGTACAGGGTGTTGAACTTTTCAAAAAACTGGAAAATTTCGAAAACATTTATTTTAGTAAAACATTTTTGACTGAATATAAACCTTATTTTAATAGGTTAGGGTTGTTGTTACATAATTGCCAAAAAAGTTGAAAACCTAACGAAAAAAAAGAATTATAGAAGGAACAGTTTAAAAATGTAAATTCGGTGCTCTTTAATAAGAAAAAAAATCACAAAAAGTTTAAAGCAAATATATCGGCATGCTTGTGTTCGCGGCCGCCTTTGCTATATTCCTTTTATGATATGCCGGTTGATGCACCTGGTCATCGCACTATGGGATATAAATTAATTTTTTTGGTCAAAATTATGAAACTTACCAGTCTAACTTAAAATGAGGTGCTTTTTACTGAAAAAATATTATAAATTATTACAAATGCTTTTGGAAACTTAAAACTTATTATAAGTTATTATAAATTTACACCTCCCTTAACATTATTATTTTTTATTGTACAAAATAAACTAAAATGTCAGATTGTTTGGTTGATTCGGTTGTATTCTAGTCAGTAATCCGATGATTATTATCTCATATAATATACAGGGTACGACAATAGGTATGAGTTTATCATTATATTATATTATATCACCACCAAAATATTTTAAAATGCTTTAAAAAATACTACATTTGATGTGTCTATCTCAATTAGTTTCGGAAATATGACCATCCAAATCTGAAAACAAAAATTAAATTATTCTTAGAAGCGTAATAGAGATACATCTTCCCAACTTTTTTTATTTTTTAACGGATAAAATGAATAAAAAACACTGTTTTGTTGGGTAGATTCTGTAGAATCCATATCTATCATCAGAATGCTTTTATCTTTTAGGATATACAGTGTACGACAAAACATATTAAATTTTAAAATGGAAAAACGTGTAAATTATAAACAAATCTTGTATCTGTCTTTACACTCAGAAGTAGCAAAAAGTAGGAAGGCAATTGTAAGTACAAAAACTGATAAAGAAAAAGGTAAAAAATCTTTGACAAAAGTAGCGAGACTTCAAGATACTGCATCGGAAACACAACAATAGCTCTTATTATTTAAACTCTTTACTTTTTTAGTAAACAAGGCTAATAATAAACTAAGTAGATTAAATGTTGTATATTTATGTTTACTTAAAATACATTTTCAAGTTTCTTATTACCCCAATAGAAGTCGTCATATCCTTTTATAATTTTGCGTACATGTAGTTTGGAGTATCTACTCATACACAGCATGGGCCAATAAAATTTCAAAGTTGGTTTTTGGCCAAAATAATGGATTTCTATCCCATAGTGTATCAGCGCGTCGCTGTAAAGGATAGCAGCGCCTTTATATAAAATAGTCCGATTGCAGGCGGCCTTTTTATGTTTTTTTGTATTATTTTCAAAGGGTACCGAATTTGCGCTTTTAAAATGTTCTTACTATATAGAAAATTTAAACAACGTTTACAGTCAGTGGCGTACGGTTTTTTGTTAGAAAAATTCCTTCATTTGCCGCTGAAGACGCTACTAGACTTTCTACTTTTTTAAATATCCTAACTATTTCTTATCCAATTTTGTTTTAATTTTGCAATATTATTACTGACATTAAAAGGCTAAATTAGTACTAACTTAATTACATTTAATAAGTCCAGTGGCGTCTCGAGAGGCAACTGAAGAAATATTTGCGTAAATGTGTGTAAAATTTTAGTGGCCTTTTAAGATTAGGCAAATAAAAATAATGCTTTTATGTCCCCTAATATTTTTCCGTATCTTGTTTAGTTTAGGAGTGAAAAAGAAATAAAATTCACTTAATTGCATATTTTTTGGGTCATAAATTATTGCGATTTTTTTTAATTACGTTTTATAATTTTTAATTAGCAATTGTGTAATAATTATCTATTTAAATAAGGTTTATATCCAGTATAACGGTTTTTACCAAAATAAGTGTTTTCGAAATTTTTTGGTTTTTGAAAATTTTGAAAAACACCCTGTATCTCAAAAGTTAAGACGTTTAGGACATATGTTCATATGAACTTTTCTTCCTAAAATAAGCTAAGGAATCACAATCTGTATTTTTACCCCTCAATTAAATTACACCCTGTATATTTTATAAACTGGGGCTTAAACCCTCCCAAAAACCAGCAGCTACTTACGCCACTATCAGATGGAATAAAATCTGGCAACATGTAAATAGACCTTTATAATCTTTATTGTCTCAAGGCAGTCACATGCACACCTACTTAATTTTATGGCAATAACAATGCATAATAAAATTAGTCCGGGGATTAAAGGTCGATTATTAATACCTAACAAAGTTGTAGGCTACGTAAATATTAATAGCTATAATTGAGGTAATAGGATTTTAAAGACATCTTAAAAAACTTACTTTTCTAATAATAATAGTTTAAAGAAGAAAAGGTTTGATATAGCGATAATGAGGTAGTGGCTGGAATACGAGCCTTTTACCCAAGACAAAGAATACCAATCCATCCCACAAGTGAGATTTCAGCGTACCCTAGAAATTTTTAGTACCTACCCTGACCAACAGATGGCGAAAGTAGTATGATGTCGCTTTGCTAATACGATTACCATCAGAAATTGATAGCAGTCGCTGACGAGCAGTCGGCCCGATCAGTTAGAGTGAGGATATACGCAAAATTTAATAAAAATAAAATCCCCGATAAATGGTAGTATCCATAAGATTATTAAATTTATAATTTCAGAATAGATATATCGATGGGTTTTTGACAAAACATCGTAAGCGACATTTGTCAGTTTTACGGGAAACGTTTTTTTTTCATTGGATCTGATGATCAGATAAAGATATGTTTTATATTAGTTTGGCGGTTAATTTAATTAATGGTACACGCCAAAAAATAAATTAAAAGTATAAAAAAAAAATAAAGCAAGTAAATAGAGAGCTAAAAATGGACGTTTTGGTGGCAAGTTTGCCACCGTTGTCAAGATAAATTGAATAAAAATAAAAAAATAAAAATAAAGTACTATTTACGTTTAAAATTTTAAAATGTTTAGCTTTTTTTAGGAGATTCTGAAAATTTTGACATTAAATGTTAAATATGTTTGTTTTGTAATTCAAATTAAGAAGAAATCTAAAATAAAAACATTCAGATCTTGGTTTGTCTTTAAAAATAACGCGATGAGAAGAAAAAAACGTTTCCCATAAAATTGGCGAATGTCGCTTACGATGTTTTGTAAAAACGCATCGATATATCCTATTCTGAAATAATAAATTTAATAATCTTATGGATACTGGGTCCATTTATCGAGGATTTTATTTTTATTAAATTTTGCGTATTTCCTCACTCTAAGTAATCGGGCCGACTGCTCGTCAGCGACTGCTATCAATTTCTGATGGTAATCGTATTAGCAAAGCGACATCGTACCACTTTCGCCATCTGTTGTCTAACAATTTTTAGGGTACGCTGAAATCTCACTTGTGGGGTTCTATGGATTGGTATTCTTTGCCCAAGAGACCCCATAGGTGTATTCACTAATATCACGTACACAATGTCGCATGTGTCATGTGTATTTAAGATTAGAAAATTTTAATTATTGCTAATAATTGTTAAGCGATATTATACTGATGTCGAACGAGATACTGTGAAGTGAGATTGAAAAATAGACCCACCATCGCAGGTTCAGTTTCGCGGCATCACAAATAGGAATTTTTAATCACTCGTCACCTCAAAGAAGTCAATGGCAAACACACTGTATAGAATTCTGCCCAGCAAACCCTTTTACGTTGTGTTTCAGAAGACACGTTAGGCCGATGGACCAGAATATCTATAGGCATTTTCAAATATTGATCCGATAGTTTGAGGTAGATCCAATCAGCTGGTTTTAAGATTAATTGGTATTTTTGTTATTTTCTGAACACAATTTGACCTTTATTTATTGGCTTTATGTCAAAACAAAACATTTTCCTTTTGCTTTGTTCCTGGTCGTGCAGTTATTTTTAAAGATTTTAACAATTTTTTAGCTATTAATATTCACCTAATGTCAAATTATTGTTTTTATTATTTTTTGTCTTATAATAAACACGATATAAAGTATTAAAACCTAAGAAATTAAAAAGCTGATTTTGACACTACTGTTTAACCCGAGTAACCATGGCTTTAACCTGGGTCAGCAGGATCCAACCCGAGTTAAGGATTCGATCAAATTATGATTCGCCGATCCTTTTTTGAACGGGTTTTCATGGATCAGGTTAACCCAAGATCAATTTTTGAATGTACCCTATGTACTTTAATACAGTTTACACGCAACACAGAAGTGTGCCACCTCTTTATAAATCACGTTCATTTTACAATTTTTTGTCCAACACTTACATATAATATCTACATAATTGATCAGATTTTGAGGATTATAAAGTGTACTATAAGTCACTAGTGAGCTAAGTGACTCACTAGTGAATTATAGAACCCGTAGTTACCAACAAAATGCATTACAACCAAACAAGCTTGCTTTCCAAAAATACAAAATTTTGTTGCTGGTGTTGACAATGACAAGTAACAAATAATGGATGACGTTTTCAAATTATTTTCGATATTAAAAACGATTTATACGAAAGTGTTGGATAAAATTTTGTATTAGACACGTGAGTTATTGCATATAAGTCACTTAAGAAAATTACCTCTCTCGCCCTTCGGGCTCGAGATTTAAACTTTTCTTGCGTGACTTATATGTAATATAACTCACTTATCTAATAAATAACTATAAGCACCCCACGCTTTGATTTTGAAGTGAATTATTCTGTTATTATCTTAAATTCTATTATAATTCTATTTTGAGGTATATAATTATGATTCATTGTTTGACCTTTTATTACTGTAATACAAACTCTTTGTAATGAAAAATTATTTTCTAATTTTTAGTTCGGTTGCATATAAAAGCCTGTATTTTTAGTTTTTCTAAACTATTATTTATTTTTATTTTTTAGTTCGATATATCAATTAGTTTTCTGCGGACATGTGATATTGAAATGTTTCACGAACTATTTCGTAATCTAATCATTTCATTTAAAGCTTCACTGTCGCATGGGGTTTCCGAACGCAACTACTCCGAACAAGTTTCTGTCAGCCTTGTGCTGAGAGTACGTCGAAACTGCACGCATGCGCAGATCGCGCACTAGCTCTTTCTCTGTTACTCTCCTACAGAAAATCTATAAAGGAATTTATTTATCCTGGCGATCCTAATCAGGATAACGGGATACTGTTTGCAGATTATTGCATTGTCATGGGTCCTTGATACGTGTGCAAAGTTACAAAGAAATCGAATCGCTGGAAGTTGGTGAAAATTAAGCTTAAAGATTCCGTTACAAACATACATACAACCCAAGCTAATAAAAGCGTGTTAAAAAAAGGGTTTTGATAAAAATGGTATTCAATCCTAAATATTAAACTTAAGTTCTTAGATAGAAATTTAAAACAAGCTTAGAATAATAATTAAGAGCAGAATTATACATCTGAAAAATATAAAAATTCTGGTGAATTAACTCGTACCGTTTGATAAACCTGAAGACTTTTTTTTGGTTCTCAAAATTTTTTATACTTTGCAGGAATTTCCAGCTACATTGTGCGACCTTTCTTATAAGTTTTCGGCCCCCTTGGACATCCCAAAACCCAAAAGCTGGCGTCGCCACTGTTGTAAAGAGAAATCTATTTAATAAAAATCGTTAATATAATATTTAGTTTCTAAATATAGCTGTTACTAAAGATTACTTAAAAAGATCAAAAGATTTTATCGGATTACTTTGTCTGCATTATGTTGCCATTTTCCGTAGGTCACTAAAGTTAATAATACGTACGTTTAATTGTATTATAAACCATTTTTATGAAACAGAACACTCTAAATTCAAAAATAATCTTAGAACTATCTACACTATTGTACAACTAATCTGGTCAAAGCAAATTTCTCACTAAAAATACGAATAAAAACAAAAAACCGAGCAAATCCAATATCAATGGTTAACAAATAATTATTGCATTTTTGTATACACACAGGAATTTTAAAAATCACATTTTTCACTCCGTTAAACAAAATGCTGTTTTTTAAATCATTAACATGAAGAAGTACTCCATTCTAGCACACTACATAAAGTGTTAAAAAAGTTACTTTTTTAACACTTCAAGCTTTTTACACTTTGAATTAGTGTTTTGTTTTTATGCCTACTACAATAAACCTAAATATCAATTTATGAAATGCAACAGTAAACGCGACATCAACTGAACAAAACAGTCAAGTTACCTTTGATTTCGTCATTGTTTCTTTTAGTTCATGTGTCACTAGTTTTAAAATTTAACAGTTTTTAAATAAGTTTAATAAAAATTATCGAAAATTAATAGTAATAATGAATTTGGATGACTAAAAAACTGAAAAGAAATTAATGCTGTGTTAGTATTATTTCCACAAAAAGTAAGTACATGCAATTTTCTAAAATTAAATAGTAAATGCATAGTTATAAAAAGGATAATTGCCTCTTAAACAAAAGGGGAGGCTTTGATTTTTGTTGCAATATAATGTCTGTGCTGCAAAAATTAAAATTAACAAGTTTAGATAAATAAAGCAGGTATAAAATGGCATTTTGGAAAAATTTTATACGTCGTGGAAAAAATATAGTATGTAACACATGCATAATGTGTTTTTTTGCTTATGGGATTGCCGCACTCGCCTAACGGCTCGTGCTGTCAAAATTTCCATTCGTAAAAGAAAAGTATCACTTTATGCATTTCCCATATAACATTTTTTGCCGGCGTTGTACATTTAATTTACTGGCATTGCCAACACTCTTTAATGGCAAGGCATTGGCAAAAAGGTATCAAAAAGACGCGAAAGTGGGCAATTGGCCGTTATTAGGCCACGTGTTGCAGATAAAGTGATGGCATCCGTCATTAATAAGTTATTGGCAAAAAAATGCGTTTAAGATGATTGCATCCATCATTAATATGTTATTGGCAAAAAGATACGAAAGTGGGCAAATGCAGATACTCCCAAGCAGCAAGCTGACGTCTTATTGACGAAAATTGTCGCATATACTTTTTTAAAAGCTAAAATGATGCGATATTTTATTTAAAAATTTGAAATAGGAAAAAACTCCTTACTGCATGCAATTTCCTTGCAATGCAAAGTACCATCTCTCGGAACACTGTCCAACTTGGAGATGCAGATTTTTACACTAGCCGAAGATAATACTTTCAAAGCTAAGTGAGATCACCTACCGCAGACCATTCTCGAATTATTTTTGTCTAATGGGTACGGTTTAGACGATAAAAAGCGAAGATATTGCAGAAACGTAGTAGTTTATTGTCCATTACGCCATCTATCGGTATGTCAAAAAAACTATTAAATATATATAATATTTTTTAATAACACGTCTTTAAAACTTTTAATAAAGTTTTAAACAAAATGTTTACAGCTCCTAACAGTCTACTTGAATATCTTGCCTTCTCGACTAGCCATCACCAATTAATCACACAACACACACTTAGGTAATGAATACATTTAATTATGTCTATTAAAAACTCTTTTCTTTAAAAAAGAAACTTAAAAGCTAGAAATCCACGTAGAAAACAAATGCACAAAGCGGACGCCTTCGGTCGAAATTAACGTAGCTAATTTTACCATCATTTTATTTCCATTCGCTCCAAAATACATATTAAACATTTTGTTTGACCTAATGTTTATTTGCATGATTTTTAACAATAAAATGTTATGAAAAGGCCATTTCCTTTAAATTATGTAAAAAACATAAGATAATGTTGTTTAGCTGCCATTATAAATAAAACAGATCAAAAAAATTGCTTTAATGTTAGTTAAATACCAATGTTAATAATATAGTTTAAAAAGTATGAATATGCGTTGAAGGTTTGCCTTCAAAAATCCAATATTTATTTGCCTGCAACAAAAACGCGTGCTTTATTTAATCAGGATTGGTATGCCGCCATTTTTGTATGCTTGCCGGCAATTCGCCTGCATGTAAAATTTATTAGCATTTGAGTGTTTATTTAGGGTTAACTTTTTAATGCGTATAAGATGTTGGCATAATATTGCCACCAATTGCCAATGCTTTACCATCAATGCCAATATGAAAAATGTACATTGCCGGCAAATAGTGTTTGCTGGGTTGTTACATAAATTACAGTTTTGGTAACGTTCATACAATATATTAATAAACAGTTTAGTAAGTTTCGACAAATCTCTGTTAAAGACATGTCAATATGACCGCGTACTAAAAGTTCAAGCGGAAAATCCCATTCATTTATTCGCAATATCTTTTAGATAACACGTTTTATTATTTTTAATTAATTCGCAGGAACTAATAGAATATGCAAATATAAAGGAAAAGTTTAAACAACCAACACATAAGGGGAAATACCATAAACAAATTTTGGAAGAATTGCTAAAAAAAAATTAATTATAATAAAACTAAAACTCTCACATATTTAAAAGTAAAAAAAAGGATATTTCTTCAACTCTTCAAAAGTTTCTTTCATGGTAAGCATGTCAAAATACAGGGTGTGTTATTTAAACTAGTTAAGTCCTTTATTTTTAAAACATTTTGGTTTTAATTTGTTTCCGTCGTAAGGCTTAAAAGATAGTGGACAAAAGACAATAAAATTATTATTTAAAAAGATTTTAATTTTTTTAAGTTTTTTTTGTAAGAAGGTATCAAAATATAAATGAAAACTGTGTACATGATTTAAATTTATTTAGTATGTGGTACCCAGTTTTAACTATAATTAGGAAGAATAAAAAAGACCCAGCAAACACTATTTGCCGGCAATGTACATTTTTCATATTGGCATTGATGGTGAAGCATTGGCAATTGGTGGCAATATTATGCCAACATCTTATACGCATTAAAAAGTCAACCCTAAATAAACACTTAATTGCCAATAAATTTTACATGCAGGCGAATTGCCGGCAAGCATACAAAAATGGCGGCATACCAATCCTGATTAAATAATAAAGCATGCGTTTTTGTTGCAGGCAAATAAATATTGGATTTTTGAAGGCAAACCTTCAACGCATATTCATACTTTTTAAACCATATTATTAACATTGGTATTTAACTAACATTAAAGCAATTTTTTTGATCTGTTATATTTATAATGGCAGCTAAACAACATTATTTTATGTTTTTTACATAATTTAAAGGAAATGGCCTTTTCATAACATTTTATTGTTAAAAATCATGCAAATAAAAATTAGGTCAAACAAAATGTTTATTATGTATTTTGGAGCGAATAAAAATAAAATGATGGTAAAATTAGCTACGTTAATTTTGACCGAAGGTGACCGCTTTGTGCATTTGTTTTCTACGTGGTTTTCTAGCTTTTTAGTTTCTTTTTTAAAGAAAAGAGTTTTTTAATAGACATAATTAAATGTATTCATTACCTAATAAGTGTGTGTTGTGTGATTAATTGGTGATGGCTAGTCGAGAAGGCAAGATATTCAAGTAGACTGTTAGGAGCTATAAACTTTTTGTTTAAAACTTTATTAAAAGTTTTAGAGACGTATTAATAAAAATATTATATATATTTAATAGTTTTTTGACATACCGATAGATGGCGTAATGGACAATAAACTACTACGTTTCTGCAAAATCTTCGCTTTTTATCGTCTAAACCAATAACTGACCCGTCTCTTGTCTATGGTCTAAACCGTACCCATTAGACAAAAATAATTCGAGAGCGGTCTGCGGTAGGTGATCTCACATCTCGCTTAGCTTTGAAAGAAATATCTTCGGCTAGTGTAAAAATCTGCATCTCCAAGTTGGACAGTGTTTCGAGAGATGGTACTTTGCACTTTTTACCTATTTTAATTTTCAAATAAAATATCGCATCATTTTAGCTTTAAAAAAGTATATGCGACAATTTTAGTCAATAAGACGTCAGCTTGCTTTTTTGGGAGTATCTGCATTTGCCCACTTTCGTGTCTTTTGCCAATAACTTATTAATGATGGATGCCATCATCTTAAACGCATTTTTTTGCCAATAACTTATTAATGACGGATGCCATCACTTTATCTGCAACACGTGGCCTAATAACGGCCAATTGCCCACTTTCGCGTCTTTTTGATACCTTTTTGCCAATGCCTTGCCATTAAAGAGTGTTGGCAATGCCAGTAAATTAAATGTACAACGCCGTAAAAAATGTTATATGGGGACGTCCTGTATACAGGTTTCGTACTTTTTATCCATTATCTTTTAAGCATTACAAAGAAAAAAATAACCTTAAAAACTCAAAAAAATGAAGAGTTACCTAATATACAAGGTGTTTTATTAAAATAATCTTCATTTTTTTTGTTTTCAATGTTCATTTGTTTTTATTGTTAAGCTCAAAAGATAAAATATTAAAAAGGATGACACTTTTATACAAGACTTGTTTTGTCTATCCTTATTGTTTATAGTTAAAAGTAGGTGGCAAATTATAATTGAAAACCCTGTACAGACCTTAAAAATATGAATGGTTCGAAACATAATTAAAAAAACGATAAGACAATAGATAAAAGGCAGTTTGTGTCAAGCCTATAGTAAAGATAATTTATGTGAACCCATGAACTCACGACCCCCTATCTTATGAATAATATTCCTTATTAGCGATTACCAACAATTTATTGTTTATAGGCTAATGCTCGGTTTACACTAAAATCTAACGTAATATTTCTTTACTAACACTAGAAGATGTTAAATTAATTAGAGGGATATTTTTCTAATTCCTCTGTCTTACAGCTGCTTACAAGCTTGTCTAACAGCTGACATCATTAAAATTTTAATCAAAAAATAAAAACGCTTACCGCCAACGACAAATGACACCAAGAAAAATAATAATATAACCTAAAAAATGATAACTCCAACTATAACAAAAATGCACCATATTTTCAATTTAATTTTTTTCAGTTGAATTAATTCTTCACATGGTTTCCCACACATATTATTGTACATGTTATTAGTTTACATTTAGTCAATTTTGTTTGACTTTTAACCTCAAATTCGCCTATATTTCCCCCTCTTTGTTTTTCAACCTGTTAGACAGTGGTTAGACATCTTCCGAGGCCGCTAACAACCGCTGTGAGCTGCTGTAAGACTGACGTCATTGTTTTGTCAAAAAATGAAAGTGCTTACAGCTGCTGTAAGCAGCTAACAAAGAAAATATCCCATAAAGGTCTCCTTAAAAGGCTTTCTGTTCGCATTGTTGCCAAACTATTGAAAGTTTACGAAAATCTTGGGGCGATATACATATTTACCCGTAGTACATATTATATTTGTTTTTTTACAAAAATATATAATATTAAATAAAATAAACTCACTTAAAAGAATCAAAAACAACAAGACCTTATTAAAATAATAAATATTGAAATAAAATTGTTTAAAATAAATTAGGATCATTAGGATGAAAGACTGGCAACATTATAAAACCAATACTTTTTTTTGTTTACATTCTTTTCATCTAGGTAGACTCGCTGGGCGAACAGTACAAATGCGATTTCCGTTTTTGTTGATATTGCAGTATGTTGTGTATTTTAATTTCCTGATTTAAAATGTCAATAGGCACAAATCTTGAACACTCCTTTTTCTTAAATATAATCTAATTGTTATTATGGGTACTTAAAGATAAAATATTTGGGCGCACATTTTAATTGTCAACAAGTCTTACTAGCGTATACTGGTGGTTTAGGGCTCGCTGATTTAAAATGCTTCGGTTCTAGTACTTCAGGATAAGTTTTTATGAAAGAAACTCGTAGTTTCACACACATATGCATCCCTATACGGTCCATCTATATAGGTCCTAAATATTTTACTTTGTTGATTGCACTTTTATTCCTAAAGTTTCTATAATTTAAAACCTGCTACCTGTGAAAGTCCTTCATTCCACCTTAACACTTTTTCCATATTAACAAACTTCCTCTTACCTTACTTAAGACACCCACGATTCGTTACTATTTCGGTTTTTATAGATGTAATCAAAGACAATTGTAGTTTCAATATAGACTCCCAGAACAATGCTAAATTTTTGGTCATCAGTTTGGACGCTGGCTTGGCTGAATTTATGAAGCGGCAAATTATACGTACTGTTTACGTGTGTACTCGATGGATACCCGCTTTATAAATTCCACGAAGCGAGCGTCCAAGCTGATGACCAAAAATTTAGCATTGTTCTGGGTGTCTATAGTGAAATGGTCTTTGATGTAATGCAATAACAAAACAAGCACCATTAGTCATCCAATCCGATATGTTTACATGGTGGTATACGCGTTAGACTGCCTTCTTTCCAAATATTACCTTTGAACGACTTCATCTATCTAATTCTGTATATGTTTTAACTAAAAGCGCCTCCCCATAGAAAAAGTTATTTTGTACAAAAATTAAAATTTTTGTTTTAATTGTAATATTAAATTACCTGTAAAAGTAAGCTACTTTAAACCAAGAAAATATGATAAGGATTAAAGGATCTTTAAAATTATATATTAGTCGAGAGTGTGA
Source organism: Listronotus bonariensis (assembly GCA_014170235.1). Lineage (NCBI taxonomy): Eukaryota > Metazoa > Arthropoda > Insecta > Coleoptera > Curculionidae > Listronotus > Listronotus bonariensis. The sequence goes on along the minus strand of JACEGR010003168.1, from coordinate 64,326 downwards.
CTTACCCCTAAAATTTAAGGGTGAATTACACCCTCGCTAAAAGGAATTTTTGATTTCTAATTTTAATAATCGTTAAAGATTTATTATATTCTTTGAGTTTAAAGTAGCTTGCTCTAACAGGTAATTTAATATTATACATTAAAAATGTCTGATAAACGGAAATAATAGCAGTTGTAACCGAGATTAAGAGACCCTTAAAATGGGGTATTACTTAACCTCTTTTTCCATTAAGGACGGCTAGATGGTTGAAGTTTAGGGGGTAAAAGAAGCAAAAAATTGTTTCTCCCTTAAATAAAAAATCGACGTGTCCGAGCGTTTTTCCTTAAATGACCTGGACTGTCCAAAACAAGGCTTGTTTCTTTTGTAAATGGCAATTCTGTACCTGCATATTTTTGTTAATTTGAGTGCTTATATTCCGCTCTTCAGTAATAACATTTAAATACAGTTAATGTAAATGCGGCCTAATGTTGCGACACAAGAAACAACAATTTAGTGAAACGAAAACACGCCGCGCAATGTTTAAAAAGTCTACAGTCTTTTTTCGTCGTTCTTCCCAACAACACAGACAAAGAGACTACACAAATTCAAAACAAACAAGAATACAGAAAATAACAATTCAACAATAAGAGCAACAATAATCAAGAAAAACAAATTGCATACGTGATAAGGAATCGTACCGAAATTGAAGAACAAAATGAGTTTACTAAAGGAAGTTGTTCTAAAATTCTTTTTCTGTTTAATTTTTTATTGACAGTACATTTTTGTGTTCATGGGATGGCCGTGGATGACACGATTCAAGCTACAGTGACGAAAGTGGGAAACAAAACACAGACTGTGTGTCTGTATGGGTTCTGAATTGGTGAACGGTACTTGCAGAGAAATATTTTAAGTAAGGTATGTTAAATGTTTTTATGAATTTATTAGAAATAAATAATAACATAAATAAAAAACAAAAAACACGCTTTTATATGCAACCGAACTAAAAATTAGAAAATAATTTTTCATTACAAAGAGTTTGTATTACAGTAATAAAAGGTCAAACAATGAATCATAATTATATACCTCCAGATAGAATTATAATAAAATTTAAGATAATAACAGAATAATTCACTTCAGAGTAAAAAGCGTGGGGTGCGTTTTCTAATTTTTAGTTCGGTTGCATATAAAAGCGTGTTTTTTAGTTTTTTTTAAACTATTATTTATTTTTCATTTTTTAGTTCGATATATCAATTAGTTTTCTGCGGACGTGTGATATTGAAATGTTTCACGAACTATTTCGTAATCTAATCATTTCATTTAAAGCTTCACTGTTGCATGGGGTTTCCGAACACAACTACTCCGAACAAGTTTCTGTCGGCCTTATGCTGAGAGTACGTCCGAAACTGCACGCATGCGCAGATCGCGCACTAGCTCTTTCTCTGTTACTTTCCTACAGAAAATCTATAAAAGGAATTTATATGGCGATCCTAATCAGGATAACGGGATACTGTTTGCAGATTATTGCATTGTCATGGGTCCTTGATACGTGTGCAAAGTTTCAAAGAAATCGAATCGCTGGGAGTTGGTGAAAATTAAGATTAAAGATTCCGTTACATACATACATACAACCCAAGCTAATAAAAGCGTGTTAAAAAGTTTCGTAAATTTTTCGTTAAATATGTTATGCTCGCTGTCGTAAAAAAGTTATTAATAGAAAATGTATAAACAATATTGTCAAACTAGTTTACCATAAAATCTGAAAACGGTCATTTTTGTTTCATTATACAGAGTTAGTAAAAAAATCCGGAACGGTGGATTATCTCAGCAACTGTCATATATAAATATACCAAATTTTCTACAAAGGGTTAACTAAACAAGAAAAATTGTATTTGCAAGTTTGCCAAGTTTATAGTTTTTTCTGTAGGTTAGAGAATTTTAAATTTTTAAATGGATTACCCTATGTTTTATTATTGTAATTAATTACTTGTATCAACTTTATTATGACCCAATATTAACGTTTTTTTTTACTTTTGTCAATTTCAGAGATAGGGTATCATGCCTTTTAAAAATTAATACAAAAACGGCTAGATATAATCAATTATCTGAAAAACGATTCGACGAATATTCGTTACAATTAGTACAGGGGTGAAAATAGGGTATTTCATTAAAACTTGGCAACCTTGGAAATATAATTTTTATAATCTTCATGTTTAGTTACCCCTTCGCACAAAATTTGGTTCATTTATATTTAACGGTTGCTGAGATATAAAGGTTTGTACAGGGTTTTCATTTATATTTTACTACCCACTTTTAGTCATAACCAAGAAGAATAGTAAAAACTTTTTGCAAAAACAAATGATTATCTTAAGAAAAGTGTAGAGAGGTAAACTTTTTTTAAATGGAACACCTTGTATATTATATCATCATTAAAAAGATCTTTTAAAAGGCTTTACAAAATTACACATTCGGTATGTCTATTTGTAATAGTTTTCGAAATATGACCGTTGAAAATCAAAAAATAGTAGATATAATTTCCATTATACCTACCTAAGGGGCTAAGCTCAGAATGTAGATGCAATGGAAATTGTATCCAGATTTATTATTTTTTTTTATCTTCGGACAAACCACGAAGGCTTAAAGCCTAAATACTAACGTACCGTGGGTGTCTTAAGCGAGGTAAGAGGGAGTTTGTTGACACGGGACTTAAATATTTGAAGATTTGGGGGAAGGAAAGACCTCCGCGGGCAGCAGGTTCCACAATCTAGAAACTCTAGGGATAAAAGAACGAACAAAGTGTGAAGTTCGGAGCCTGTCCAGTTGCACCGTATAGGGATACATACGCGCGGAGCCACGAGTTTCTCTGTTGGGAACCGTGAGTGGAGGAACTATACTGGACAATTCTTCAGAGCAGAAACCATGGAAGTACCTATAAAAAAGCGAAAAGTCAACCACAGCCCGACGATGGGCAAGAGAGGGAAGCCTTTCTGTAAGTGAAGGATCATTAATGAGACGAATAGCTCTTCTTTGAATAAAATCAAGAATGCTTAGGGTTGTGGGAGACGCCATGCCCCAGATATGGGAACAATATTCCAAGGGAGGTCGGATTTGGGACTCATATAAAGTGTATAAATTAGAAGCTGAAAAATACTTTTTGGCTCGAAAGAGAAATCAAGCTTTTTGAAGCTGCCGTGGCTATAGATACAATGTGTTTATGCCAGTTAAGGTTACTTTCAAATGTGACGCACACAAGATTGAAGGTGTCTTTGCTCTGTAAAACTTAGCCGCTCATAAATAGAGGATGAGTATTTGATGACTCTTTTCGCGACAAGGAACATGATTCTGTTTTGGATGCATTAAAATAAACGAGATTTTTGGCGCCCCAATCCAATATTAAATTAAGCTCCTACGAAAGAAATATCTGCATCGCTCTGCGTTTGTTTTCCAAGTCTGGCCATATTTTTAAAACTATTAAAGATAGATATATCAAATGTGTTATTTTTCTAAAGTCTTTAAAAATACCTTTTTATTGGTGACATAACAACATACGGGTTGTCCCATTAAAAAAAAAAAAAGTTTTTTTCTTTATTTTTCTTGGGTTTTTGTTGTTCATTTGTTTTTTTATGCTTATAATACAGGGTGGCCCACCATATTCGACACGGTCTGTAGCTGGATAACCATGGGGTTTTAAAAAAGTAAATACTGGAACAGGATCAGGTCGGGTAAGACCACAGTATAAAATTATTTTAGTCTATACAGGGTGTCTCAAAAAAGTGTGACGTATCAAAGTTATATTTTTTAAATGGAACACCCTATATTTTATGACGGTTTTAGATTCTACTTTAAAAATAACTCAAGTTTGTTTATAGTACTAAGTGTTTAATTTTATTCGTTTTTGTGATATTTGATTTTTTGAATAATGAGAGGAAAAATTAAATTGATTTTACTTTAACACTTTTAACACTTTAAACTTTAAAATGTGTAACAAGATTAGAAAAAGTCTGCCATATCATACGTAGGTCAAATCAAGATCAAATATTGTACAGGGTGATAAAAAAATAATTTCAATCTTTCAGAAAATCAAATAGTTATATCTCTCTTATTTTAAATGGAACACCCTGTATTTTTTACGTCACATGATGACAAATAAAATACTCTTTCAAATGGTGTACAGGTTGCCTATGCCTATCTTTTGTGCTTTTTAGTAAAATCTGTTTTTACAAATGTTTAGTAAACACCACTTAAAAGAGCATTTGGTTTGTCATCATGTGGTGTAAAAAAATACAGGGTGTTCCATTTAAAATAAGAGAGATATGGCAATTTGACTTTCTAAAAGATTGAAATTATTTTTGATGACCCTGTATAATCTATGATCTCGATATGACCTACGTATGATAAGGCAGACTTTTTCTAATCTTGTAACAATTTTTAAAGTTTAGGGAGTTTATACTGTTAAAATAAAATTAATTTAATTGCACCCCTGTATTTTGAAAAAAATCAAATATCACAAAAACGAATAAAATTAGACACTTGGTACTATTATCAAATTTACATTATTTTTTATGTAGAATCTAAAACCGTCACAAATTATAGGGTGTTCCATTTAAAAAAATATAACTTTGATACGTCACACTTTTGAGACATCCTGTATGGAGTAAAATAATTTTGTACTGTGGTCTTATCCGACCTGTATATGTTCCAGTATTTACTTTTTTAAAAACCCCATGGTTATCCAGCTACAGACCGTGTCGAATATGGTGGGCCACCCTGTATAATAGATTAAAAGTATGAAACTTTTATACAGGAGGTTTTTTCTATCGTTCTTGGTTATAGGTAAAAGTGGGTGGCAAAATATAAATGAAAACACTGTACAAGTAAGTTTTAATTGACGAAATTGAAAGGTCATTCCTACCTAACCAGATCTAACCAAATCCCCCTAACACTTCGTCTTTGGCTTATTCTCTGGTTAGATCTGGTAAGTGCAAAATACTATCAGAATTTCCTTAAAAATAAAACAAAATAAAAAAAAGTTGATAAATTATAGTTAAAAATTATAACAATCAACTAAACCTGATAGCTATACAGGGTGGACTAATAATAAACCTTTTACTTTTTTATCTATTATTTTCTACACTACAGGGTGTTCCAGAATAAGATGCTGATGCTTAATAGTGTTCATTCTTAGGTGATTTAAAGAAGAAAAGTTCCAATAAAGCCATGTCCTAAACTCATTAACTTTTAGGGTTTTAAAATATTAAGAAAAAATTGAGATATACCTTTGTTTAACTTTTCTTCTTAAAATCACCAAAGTATTAACACCCTAAAGATTAGCATATTATTCTGTAACACTCTGTATAATTCTACTTTTATAAATTCTAGATAAGAATTGTATGCTAAGGTAGCTTCATATATATAAATAAAAGTGTGTTAATTTCAGAAATAAATTATATCTTGGAAGGAATGTCAATTTATCTCTCTATATTATTTATCCCCGTAAAGAAACTGGTAATTCAGTAATGCTTTTTAATATTCTTTAACTATTACTTAATGTCATTTTACTTGATTTTAGAATGCAAGTGTATTCTTAGGTTTAATTATTGACGAATCTTGTGTGGCTATCAGGTTTGTGTCAAAACATCTTAGTCTAAAAGTGTGTAACACATAAGGGGACGTCCATGAATTACGTGAGGTGTCTTTTTAATTTTTTACCTTCCTTCCCCACTAGTAAGATTTGCGTTAATCCCCTCTCCCAATATCACGTAATAGCTTTGTTCGCGGGTCTAGTAATGAACCGATTCTGAACCAGAACCGAACTGGTTTAGAACTGTTTTAAAGCGCATGTCTAGTTATTTATTAGTTAGGAATTTTTATTTACCGCGAACGATTTTCTATACAGCTGAAGATGTATTCTAACCTAGCCTTTTGGTTAGGATTTTTCATGGTTAAATTGGATACTATAAAAAAAAAAGAAAAATTTAAACAAAAAGGTAAATTGTTATACTGTCGAATGCCACTCGAGGTCTCTCGGCGGAAGACGAGGGATTCCCTGCCTCCTCTCGTTTTAAACATAAGTACCTATGTGTTTAACTAAAGATAACATTCAAACAACAAGAAAAAATGGTAAAATCTTGTAATATTGTATATATTTTTTTATTAAATCTTTATTTATTTAATTGAATACATACATTCATACGGAATACAATTAAAAATCCTTTGTTTATTACGCGTATGTACATTATACGCTCAGAATCACAAAAATATAAAAAAAAATATTCAACAGGTATATTAACCCGCATAAAAAGTGGCAAAACACAAAAACTGTAATACAACGGTTTATTTCTGTACCACAAAAATAGAAAACAGCTGACCATGTCGACAATACGCATAAAATTCCGAACTGAACTTTTAGTTCCAAAAAAATCCCAGGACTGCTAATCAGGTTACGAACCGGTAACGAACTGATTCCAAAATTCAGGATTTTACTAACTGCGAACGCTGCTTTTTCACTGCGCATGCGAATAGTCCCAGAACCGGTTTAGAATCGAACCCGCGAAAAAAGCTAATATTTCTATACGTAAAAGCGCACCATTTTTTAAACCGGAATTTTGATTAAGAACGAAAAAAGGCCTCGACCCAAAGAAGTGGGACCCGCTCAAATCTTGTAAAAATTTTTCCTGTGAAAAACAAGACGAAAAAGTACGTGATATTTTTACAGACCTCTACCACACATATATGTACCCCTCCCCCCTAAATGTCTAACGTAAATTATGGATGACTCTTAATAGTTTAATGTTAATTTTTCACTTGTCACCAAGATTTTCCCTAGTCCTTTAAAAAACTAAAGACCTGAATCATATCGATGTACTAAGTCGATCATAAAGTTTGGCTCTGTTTTTTTTTTTTTTTTTTGAAGACTCAGTATAATATTTAAATTTTTTTTCAGATTGTTTACTCTCATAAGGGAAGAAAATGTCTCTTACTAAGTGGAAGTGTGGATTCTTCATCCAATGTGTATATTTATTAAATTATTTATTATAGATTAGTGACATTAGATAACTTTATCATTAGGATAAAAATGAGTTAAAATTATTTTTTAAGTAGAGTTCTGTGTTACTTAATAGAATATTTCTCAACATTTGGTAAATGATTAGTTAGTATTTATGTAATGTGTTTAAGATTAAGAAAAAATACTTACGTTTAAAAAAGTTTTTTAGTTTATTAAAGAAAATATATTGAATTGAGAGAAAAACGGAGTGGTCATTTCTTTTTAATCAATTAATATTGTTGGATATGCATATCCTTCACATACAAGGTGTTCGAGAATATGTGGGAAATCTCTTGGATTCATAATATAGAACACATCAAAATATTATGACATGTTTCTTTAATTTTGTTTTCCAAAAAAAAAAAAATTTTTCATATGATAAATACTAGTAATGACGGCTTAAAATGTTTTAAATAATAAAAGACAAAAAATGTGTATCTTTATTTGCCTACTTTGATAAAAATAAAAGAGTTGCATTAAAGTCAGTGGCGTACATTTTGTTTTCAGAAACATTCGTTAAAGTTCCGCTCGACACGCCACTAGACTTAAGAAATTCAATAATGTCAGAGCTAAATGATCCTCTTAATGTATAAATAACATAACCAAATTGCATTAAAATTGAATAATCAGTATTTACGATATTATAAGAAAAACGAATAAAAATGAAAGTGTAACACCTTGTAACTAGAAAATTATGCAATTGTAGACCTATGTTAATATAATTTTTTTATAAAATTGGCACAAAAATAAGCTCTTTAATTTTTACCGCTACCCTAAATATTTTAATTACCCCGTATAATAATATTACAGTGTTGTTTTCTGCATATGCAGAGCATGGTACCCTACTTAATTACATAAAATAACAAAACTATTTTAGTGCAATAAGATTGATACGCTTTTTGTAACGAACTCCCTATCTCTCAACGCACCGTACAGAGCTATACAAAATGGCTATGCTCTTTTGTTCTTACTTAGCTCGTCCACAACAAATTCCATTCATAGTTTCGCCGACCATAGTACCCTTCACTCCAGTTTTCAGGTTCCTAAACCCATCACGAAACCTAATTTGGAAAACAAACGCAGAGCGATGGAGATATCTCTTTCGCAGTATCTTAATTTAATATTGGATTTGGGCGCCAAAAATCTCGTCCATTTTAATTCATCCAAAACACAATCATGTTCCTTGTCGCGAAAAGAGTCATCAAATACTCATCCTCTATTTATGAGCGTCCAAGTTTTACAGAGCAAAGACACCTTCAATCTTGTGGGCGTCACATTTGAAAGTAACCTTAACTGGCATAAACACATTGTATCTATAACCAGGGCAGCTTCAAATAAGCTTGGATTTCTATTTCGAGCCAAAAAGTATTTTTCCGCTTCTTTATACACACTACTATATGTGTCCCAAATCCGACCTTCCATGGAATATTGTTCTCATATCTGGGTCATGGCGTCCTCCACAACCCTAAGCATGCTTGATTCTATTCAAAGAATGATCCTTCACTTACAGAAAGGCTTCCCTCTCTTGCCCATCGTCGGGCTGTGGGAGATTTATCGCTTTTTAATAGGTACTTCCATGGCTTCTGCTCTGAAGAATTGTCCAGGATAGTTCCTCCACTCACAGTTTCCAACAGAGAAACTCGTGGTTCCGAGCGTATGCATCCCTATACGGTCCAACTGGACAGGCCCCGAACTTCTCACTTTGTTCGTTCTTTTATCCCTAGAGTGATAGATTGTGGAACCTGCTGCCCGCGGAGGTCTTTCCTTTCCCCCAAATCTTCAAGTATTTAAGTCCCGTGTCAACAAACTCCCTCTTACCTCGCTTAAAACACCCACGGTGCGTTAGTATTTAGGCTTTTAGCCTTCGTGGTTTGTCCAAAGATTAAACAAAAAGCTGAAATCCCATTTTGGTGGCCACATAAACACAATAACATTTTGTGGATGCGTTCATTAACCTATGTGTTTGTAACCAGAACCATTACTTTTAAATAGTACAGAACTAACGAAAATATTACTTTTGTAAAAATATAAAAACTTTTTTAAATTTATTTCTTTTTAATATTTTCTCAGCTTGCATTTAATATCTTTTTACTATCTTTAGTAGGTATAGCCTGTTAATGCAAGGTTTGCAAACTAGATTTATTGAAAAAAAAGGAAAAGAGGCCTTGCCAATACGACTTTGCCCACGTCTACACTGTCCACGGATAAGGTTAACAAGAGGACAAATGAAAACCAAAAAATTTCATTTTTCGAAAAATAGTCATTCTTCATCAAAATTTTTGCTTGTAAAAAATTTTGATTTACGAAGAGAAGAGAAAAGAGAAGAGTAAACTACCCTATTACCTTATTATAGTAAAATGACCCAAGAAACTTTTATAATTTGCTTTTTAAACACGTGTTTCCTCCAAATTTTAACAGAACGCAATTTTTTAGCTGTAAACAAATGTGATTAAGTCGTTTTCTCTAAATTGTGCAGTTCAATAAAATTTTGTATTATTATTTTTATTGATTACACACATTATTTTTAATAAACATTTTTAATAACATTTTGCTTAAAAATAAAAGTAAAAGTAGTTTATTCTTGGAAGAAAAATCATGTTTTTTAGGTTTTTGCGAACACTGTATACATAATCTTTCTCTTCGTAAATCCTATTTTTTTTTACAGGGAAAAATTTTAATAAAGCATGACGTTTTTTCGAAAAATTAAATTTTTAGTGCTTTTTTTCTCTTGTTAACCTCATCTGTGGAAAGTCTGTATATTAGTCAACGCTACACCGCTATTGAGTAGTACCAAAGGTAGTACTATAAAGTGGTTATCAGTGGCGTAGGTAGGTCAGCAGGGGCCCTAAGGCAAAAAACTAAAATAAGACCCTAATCCATATAAAAGTGAAAAGCAACTGCAAATTTTTTCTTTTTCCACTAAGCCCCTCTCAACTCCAAGAGACTCCTTGAGCTTGGGGAACCTAGGGCACTGCCCCGTCTATCCCCATAGTAGCTACACCACTGCTGGCGAATCCCGCATTAAAAATAATGCGTGTAATTTATTTTATTCGGGTGGATAAAATATATTGGTCACTAAGCAATCAACGCATATACAGGGTATCTGGAAATTACGCATCAGGATTTCGGTGGGCGATTCTACACGAAAAATTATTAGGTTTGTTCCAGCAGAATGTTGGAAACATGTTAGCAACAATCGTAAAACGCAGAAATTGTTACAAACATTAGTCAGAAATGTTGGCAACAGTTTTCTGCTGGAACGAAAAATAAACAAAGCTTGCATACTGCTTGTACGTCAATACAAGAAAGGGGTTATGTTAACAATTTGTCAGTAATGTTTAAAGAAAGTTTGTAAACTTTTCAAACAGCTTCCAACATGTTTCCAACATCTTAAAACTACTGTCAGAACAACAAACAATTGTATAATGTCACAAACATGGCACTGCTGGATCGACAAATTTGGCGTGCGCAGAATCCGAACGGTTGCAAACATTTCTGACAGCCTACTGGAACAAACCTAATGCAACAAACTTCTATACAATTTTTTCGAAAACTCAAAATTAGCGAAGTTATAGGATGTTAAAAAAAGTTTTTGGTTTTTTTTTAATAACTTTTATCTGTCAATACCTATAATACAATAATTTACCCTAGTTTTATGTAAACCTAAGCGTTTTTCAAGGCTTGCTTTGTCTATTTAGAAAATCAGAATTTCTAATTAGACGTACGTAAATGTTTATAAGTCGTTTTTCTCGGAAACCGCAACAAAAGGACCTTTTAAAATGATATTTTAATGCTCTCTTCTTTTTTTCGCCCTTTCGGGGTCATCCCACCCAGGCCCGACGACCGCGCCCCTAGGTGGTGCACTGCAGCCTGAAGGCTTATTGTACCTTGACTCCTACTCCTTCCCATTCACACACCATTCATTCCATAACTTGGATGGTTGTTGCTCGGTCCGTTCGTTTACCCCCGAGCAGAACACCGCGTGCCGTTGCCCAAAACCGACAACGCCGGTCACCCATCCAAGTATGGGCGCGCACTTCACTGCTTAACTCCGGAGATCGACGCTGCCTCTTAATTTCATATCCAAATTTATATGAGGATTAAAACAAAAAAAGTTCTATGTCATTTTTCTAAAGTGAAGGACAGTTTAGGCCCTTTGGCATTGACTACTGGCATCAAATTATTAAGGCGAATATAAAGAATCACTGGTATACAAAAGTTGGCAAAAATTAGTACACTACAGAAACAGTTATTAAAAAAATTACAAAAAAGTTTTTATAACGTCTAGTCTCCGATAATTATGAATTTTCGAAAAAATTGTATAAAAATTTGTTACTTTAATTTTTGTGCAGAATCGCCCACAGACATCCTGACGCGTAATTTCCAAACACCCTGTATTTTCTAAACTTTTGATTTGGATTTAAAGAAAAAAACGAAAACAAACCTATTTAACCTTAGTTAAAATAATAAAACTTTTAACGAATTATTCAAAATTAATTTTTTTGTGCATTGTGATAATGTTCCCCGATTTATTTTATCATTTCTTTTGTGGTTGATGATGTAATAATTGAATTATTTATCTAAAAATATATAGACGCATTTATTAAACAAGTAACCAGAAAAATGTGTTATTATGTTTTTGTCCTTTCTTATGATTACTAAGAATTAAAATATTGTTTTGAAAGTAGCATATTTTATTGAATTATTGGTTATAAGACTGCACTTGTTGTTGGGTCACAATGCCGGTAATGCCGGTTTTACTACAGGAAATGAAGCATTTCCTCTGGTAATTTTTTGGTCCTGCATGAATCGACTTGAAATTTTAACAAAAGGTAAGAAATAGCTCAAGGTTCAAAACCTATATCGAACCGAAGGGAGCCAAAATTCTGGGGGTGGTTGCCACCCTCCCCTCCTTGGGGTTGGAAATTTTTTATTACATTTTAACAACAGGGATCCATTGGAGAAATGATTATTGCCAGAAAATTGTCTTTATATTTTTTCGTAAAACTAATACTTTTTAGGTGATTGTAAAAATATTTCGTCAAAAAACGACGTTTTTAATGGAGTTTTCGAGAATAACTTAAAACTTGTGCATTTTATTAAAAGGAAAAAAACTATAAAATGCAAAATTGTGGGTTTTAAAAACATGAACAAAATTGTTTAAGATACAGCGTGTTAATTGTTACCTTTTTTCTTAAATGTAAAATTTGATAGATTTAAAGTGAAATAACGGAAAAATTAGGGTAGTACCTAATGAGACCTATTTTTTTAAAGAAGTGTCTAGCAAAAAAATTAAGTAAGCTATAAAAAAATTTCTACGAGAAAATCAATTAAGATAAAACCTCAACTACCCTCTAATTAAAATTTACCTTTTTCCTTTTGCAATTCTCTTTAAATACAGGGTGGCCCACCATATTCGACACGGTCTGTAGCTGGATAACCATGGGGTTTTAAAAAAGTAAATACTAAAACAAATATAGGTCGGATAAGGCCACAGTATAAAATTATTTGTGTGACATATCAAAGTTATATTTTTTTAAATGGAACACCCTATAGTTTATGACGGTTTTAGATTCAACATAAAAATAATAATTTAAGTTTGTTAATAGTACCAAGTCGTTTTTGTGATATTTGAATTTTTTTCAAAATGCAGGGGTGCAATTAAATTAATTTTATTTTAACAATATAAACTCCTTAAACTTTAAAATTTGTTATTTGTTATACTTTTTGAGTAAATTCCGTTTTAACATATTTTTATTCCAAATATCTATTTAAATGTAAGTAGGCTGTGATATAGCTATACCTATTTACTAAGCCGTTATTGCAAAATATAAATTTGTTGGAAAAAAGCACAAAATTAAAAGATTTTGTATTATCTGCCACTATTTTTAAAATTCCCTGAAAAAAAAATCATTAGTTGCTTATAATGCAACTTCCAATAAAACTTATTTCAGCTGAATGTGGTAATGATAAAACTTGTGATTTAAACTATCCTAATAACGCCTCTGGTCAGTTATGACGACATTCTGTAACCTATAACTCGTTTCTTCCATTATCCATAATTACTTTGAAGCAAGTATTAAGGTTATCAGATGGTTTCTCCTGGAATATTTTTCCGGATTAACTCTAGACTAAAGTAAACGATTTTTTCACATCCTACCAGTATTATATCATCTTGTTGTTGTAGAAGAAGGGCTTTTATTTAAAATCATTGAAATTTCTTTTAAACTGAATAAAACACTAGTAATCAATAAATGGTCGTTGTTATTTTCTTAAGAAAAACATTAATGGCTGCTATGTCACAGCCAACTTTAATTTAAATAAACATTTGGACTAAAAATTTGTAAAAACAGATTTTACTAAAAAAGCACAAAAGATAAGTATAGGCAGCCTATAATCATTTGAATAATTTTATTTGTCATCATGTGACGTAAAAAAATACAGGGTGTTCCATTTAAAATAAGAGAGATATGACTATTTGATTTTCTGAAAAATTGAAATTATTTTTGTTCACCCTGTACAATATTTGATCTTGATTTGACCTACGTATGATACGGCAGACTTTTTGTAATCTTGTTACACATTTTAAGTTTAAAGTGTTAAAAATGTTAAAGTAAAATCAATTTAATATTACCTCTGCATTTTTCAAAAAAATCAAATATCACAAAATCGAAGAAAATTAGACACTTAGTACTATAAACAAACTTGAGTTATTTTTTAAAGTAGAATCTAAAACCGTCATAAAATATAGGGTGTTCCATTTAAAAAAATATAACTTTGATACGTAACACGTTTTTGAGACACCCTGTATAGACTAAAATAATTTTATACTGTGTTCTTATCCAACCTGTTTATGTTCCAGTATTTACTTTTTTAAAAACCCCATGGTTATCCAGCTACAGACCGTGTCGAATATGGTGGGCCACCCTGTATATATACATCCAAGAAGTTTGACCAATTTTTAAAGCCTAATTTCAGAAAAATTTAAGCTTAAAGTAAAAATCGATTATTTACAATTTCAATTTTTTACCCTGTTTTTCTAAATAACTCCGAAAATACTGGAGATAAGAAAAAATGTTAAAGTTTTAAATTGCTGGTTTTTTAATGATTAACATTTTTTTTTGCGTAGGTTTTCTGTAGAGTGAGTACTGCGCGAGATGTAGTCGTTTAAAACCCTCTCTTACGAACAAGCACCACCTTTTTTTTTTCGAGCCCTTAAAACTCACTCCATTTAAATACCAAGGGATATTAAGAAATATTACCTACAGAGCCTTGTAGCTCTTAAAAACCCAATACCAAACTTTCTATCGTTAAAAATAGAAGAAAAACGTTAAAAAAACCAAATCAAAAAATTCGAAAAGGTCACTTCAGAGCATAAATATTTTTGAAGTTAGGCATTTTAAATTAGTTAAACTTCTTAAACGTATTATTTATACATGTATTAAGTGAATTGTAAAAGATTAAAGGTCATTTTTAATTAGGGGTAGTTAGGGGGTTGATTTAATTGATTTTTTACTTGACTTTAACTCTATTAAATTTCTCATTTGACAAAAAAAAAAAGCTAACAATTAACACTCTGTATCGTAGTTTCTATTAGTCTTTGAAAAATTATAATAATGTCTTTCTAAAACCTACAATTTTGCTTTATACTGTTTTTTTTATTAAATAAATACTTTTCGTATTATTGGCGAAAAACCCATTAAACCATCGATTTTGTCGTCGAAAAATTGTTACCTTCAATCGATAATAATTTAAAAATATTACTGTTATAAAAACAATGTATGGAACATTTTTTGCTAAGAATCACTTTTTTAATTGATTTTTGTGGTTAAAATGTAATAAAAAATTCCCCACCCGTAGGCATCCACCCCTTCGGTTCGATATAGGTTTTGATCCTTGACTATTCTCTACCTTCTGTTAAAATTTTAAGTCAATCCATGCAGGAGCCTCACTTTCTGTACTATTTGTTGTTATATTTACTTACATTTTTGGGTAAATTTTAATTATAGTTATCTTTTAATATTAAGATAAACTCTCACTAGATGTCGAGTTTAAAAACGAATGGTGGGCATCTCGTATACAGTGTGTTCAAAAGTCTGGAAACACTCAAATATCTCAGAGAATTTTGAACCAAATTGACGAAATTCGGTAACTCCAGGGTAAAATCATTCTCTAAATTACTTATTTTTTTTCTTTTCTGATGTACCTTTTTAAAAAAGAGGGGCATAGAAGTCCATTTTTTCTCTTAAGTATTAATAGCAGAAAATATGTTTAATTTAGTAAAAGTAATAGGTAAAATCTGTAGTAATATTTGTATTGCCAACCTAAAAAGGTTAGCTTGTTTACATACTGTATGTACTAGTCATTTTAATTTGTTGCTGGCTTTACAGAAGTGTCAAGTAGCTTAAGCAAGTAACTAAAAAATTATAAATTTTTATTTATCTACATGCGCAAGTACTAAATTCAGTGGATTTACATGCTACATGTACCAAAATTTTGTTACTTGATTTAGCAACTTGCTTATATGGGGTTTACACGTGTCAAGTAGCTTAAGCAAATTTTTTACATTAGGTAACTAAATTTGGGTACATGCAGCATGTAAACTCACAATAGAAATACATATTTTATAAGTTAAGTTACTTTAGTAACTTGCTTAAGCTACTTAGCACGTGGAAAGCCGGCATTAGGCTTTTTGAGACGTGTAAATACCACTTAAGTATAAATATACATAGGTCGTTATTTAAAATAAATTATTGCACAAATAAATTTAATGTAAAACTCAATAAAAATTGTCTTGTTTAAAAAAATAAGGTCGTTATTCTTAACACACTTTTTTATAAGATTTGTCTGTATAAAAAGCAAACCAATAAATCTTAACTCTTTTATTAAAAACCGATAAAATACATTGTAGTTGATTTATCAATATTTGTAACAAAAATAAAAACATTTTGACAAGAGAATAAGACATAATTAATTGATATTTTTATAACTATATTTTTAATTATTATGAATGGAGACCTCATGCCTACACCCTATCAGTTGCGTTGCGTCCCGGATCTGGAAAAAAAGTAAATAATAAGTATATTAATTAATTGTGATAATAATGATTTATTTTTTTATAATGGGTGGCCTTAATAATTAGTTTCTTAAAAAAGTCTTATACAAGGTTTTTATTAGTATGTCAGACTTCTATAGCGCCTAAACTAACTGGAAGTTAGAGATTTAGGAATCCAAAAGTTACATTTCTAAGTTGTTACATGTAACATTGTTTTACTATATTAATAAGACATTTGCGTTGCTGCTTACAATATATCTAAGAATAAAAATAATAAAATTAGTAAAAAGGTTGAGGTCTATTAAGTTTGGCTGTAAAAAATGCATACAAATAGCTCAACGTGTTGCTTTTTTAGAAATTGCCAGAGCAGTAGTAAGGCGAATATTTCTTCTTTAGGCAAAAATTAAAATTTAAAAAAATGGAACAGGGGATACTCCAAACATAAAAACATATAAAGAATATACATTAAAATGAAAGAAATTATTTCTTTTAAAAAAATCGAGTTTTTTTTAAGTCGTCTTTGTTATAATTGTATATTTATAATGTATGTATGCTATTTTTATTCATTCTTGAAAAATTTAGCTCTACAATGCCAACAATCATTTTATATGCCATTTTTAATAGTAGCACCTAAATGAATATTGTGTGGCTATGTATTGCCAAACTCTTGGCTCTAAAATAGCTATTTATGTATCAAGGGCGTTACTTTATGTTATCAGGTCGAAATCTAGCCCTCGGGCCAGAGGCCCTCGAGCTATTTCTGACCTTCAGGGCATTATAGTCCAGTAAAGCCCGTGATGCATACAATGCTTTATGTTTTACCCAAAAGAGTTTTTTAATGACTAATTACATTATTTATTCGCAATATAAAAAATAAGTTGCACCTGTACCTGTATACGTAAGTAGATAATGACTGGTGTTAAGTTTGACTTTGATGTTTCTATCAGTTAGTCAGTTGGCATTTTGTATTTAACGATTTGCTCAAAATGGAAGAAATTCCACAAAATATAAGAGAAAAGGCCATAAAAGCGACCGAAAATCTTTTGCCAGTTAAATCAAGGCAACAGTATGATCGGGAGTATGGCATATTTGGTATTTGGAAAGATGCGAACGCAATTCTTCAAATAACCGAAACCGTTTTAATGGCAGATTTTCAGGAACTGGTAAGTAATTGATTTTATTTTAATACATATGTTTAACAAACTTTATTATTTTTAGTCGGAAAAATACAGTCCGAACTCTCTCTGGACCAAGTATTCCACCCTAAGGTCTACGTTGATGGTCTATGAAAATATAGACATTTCGCAATACCATCGTCTCATATCTTTTTTAAATGTTAAGTCGAAAGGATACGTCCCGAAAAAGTCTAAAGTTTTAGAAGGAGAACAAATATTAAAATTTATTAAGAAGGCTCCTGATGATATCTACTTGGTACACAAAGTCATATTGAATTGGGTGTTTTTGGAGGTTTAAGACGAGATGAGTTGGTCAAAATTACTATTGATGACATTGAAGATAGAGGAACAGTCTTGGTTATAAAGGTACCAGAAACTAAAACTTCAACTTCAAAAAGTTTTACTATCATTGAAGAAGATTTAGGCGCTTTAAATTTAATAAAAAAGTACACAACATTAAGACCAGCTGGAATAAAGGAGCGAAGATTCTTTCTTACCTATAGAAAGGATCGATGTACAGTACAACCCATTGGAAAAAATACCATAGGAAGCGTCCCAACATTGATCGCAAAATTTTTAAAATTGGATAATGCAGAAGCTTACACCGGCCACTGTTTGCGTCGCACATCGTCAACTTTACTTGTTGAGGCAGGTGTTTCGTTTAAAACGCTAAAACAACATGGGAAATGGAAAAGTTCGTCAGTAGCTGAAGAATATATAGAAGAAAGTATTTCATCCAAAAACAAAGTAGCCAAAATGATTGCCAATTCAGTTAATTCCGTATCGACTATTGAAAATTCTTTAATGAATTGTTTTTCTATACAAAATAGCGTTAGTGCTACCACCGCTGCTACCATCACAAAAATCACCGACCATTCTATAGTGGGATCAGCTACATTTTCCGAGACATTTCAAAATTAAAATTTTAATTTTGGAAATAAAGTTTAATTTTTAGTATTGTTTAAGAAAAATTATTTTTGTATAACCTTGATCTTTATTGTGAGAGAAATAAAATTGGATAAGCAATAAAATTTCCATATTAGCGCATTAGGGCATTATCATAATGCCCGCTTATAATGCCCAATAATAGATGGGTAAAACATAAAAAATATTATTAACGGCCACAAACTCTGCAAAGTTGTACTACAAGTTCTATACAGGGTGTTTTCTAACTACGGTACGAAACTAAAGAAGGCGATTATTTATGTCTTTTTATAAAAAAAGTTTATGTGAACATATGTCCAGCTTCATTTCTGAGATTCAGTTCGTTAATGTTTTGAAAGAAAGTCGCTATTTTTATAATATCTTAAAAAAGCTTCAACAGATTTGAATAAAATTGGGTACACCTATTAAGATTATTGGGTTTACTGGCGCCACAGTGCCAATATTATTGGGAAAATTCTTTGGTATTTTGAAAAAAAAACTTAAAAAACGGCTCAATTACTTCGAAACCACGCAACTCGTGATTGCAGGTCGTAAATCGGTTCCCGGTAATAATAGAAGAAGGGGCTCATCACCCCTTGTAACCTTCCCTTGTCTCAGCCCCTAATTAATAATACTTAATGTTACAAATCTATATTAGTTAGGGTTTTCTGGACCATTTTTTCAAAGTCATAACTAACAAGCTAATTTTTTGTGAGAAGCTTCATTTTGACGAGACGATCAATTTTTTTCCTTACAACAATTTTCATTGGTGGTAGCTAACAGGGGTAGCAAGGTTAAAACATGTTGATTTGATAAATATCAAAAAACCAGGGTGACGTACTACGCAATTTTTAGTACAATGTGGGTGTTAAATTATATAAATATTACACTAAATTGTATCCGCAGTTGGTTTCTTGTGAAACATTTTTTAAATATTAATACTAAATAGGAAAAATTGCTTTTTAATGTTTTAATTATTATTAGAGCATTACTCTACAATTGTTTCGCCTTTCTAGGGCTTCATCAAGAGTACTTCGTATACTAAATTTAAAAAGAGAAATATTTACAAACAGAACCATTTAACACGTTTTTCCCAAAAAGTCTATAAAATATTATTAGGGGTTCTATTATGCGGCCCAGATGTGGTAATAAATTTATTTATAATTGGCATATCTGCGAAATTTATTTGATTATTGGTAGAAAGAGTTGTATTGTCTATAAGTGATTTTTTAAATTTCTAGTTGTTCATATAAATTTAATTTTTTACCTTTGTTTTCTCTATGGAGTAGTTTAACATTATTAAGATCTATAAAATGGTTTTGTTCTATACAATGTGTTGAAATACCTGTGTTTTTAAACCATTTAAAATTGATGTTTTGTTTTCTTTTATTCTGTTTTTTATGCTCCTTCCACTTTGACCAATATATTCCGCATTACAGTCTGCGCAATTAACTTTATAAACCCCTGCCATATCTAATTTTTCTGTTTTGTCTTTATTGTTAACTAATAATCGACCTAGGTTACTCTTATGTACAGACACAGTTTTACAGCCTAACTTATCTAGCCTATTGGATACATTATTGCTGATGTTTGGTATATAATTGATAAACTTAAAATTATTGTTTTTAGGTTCTGTAATACTATAAAACTCTTTAGCAATTAACTTTTGTTTTTTCTTTGTTAACAATTTATCAATAAGTGATTCTTTATATCCGTTGATTCTTGCTATTTGTTTAATAATGCAGAGTTCTTTGTTAAAATTTGATTGACTTAATGGGAAAGTGACTAGTCTGTGAATTAAACTATGAAAAGAAGATAATTTTATTTTCCATGATTGGTTCTGATGCGTAATTTATTACCGTGTCTGTCGTTGTTGGTTTTCTGTAAATATCGAATTCAATGTGGTTGTCAATATTTTTAATGTTTATATCCAAAAAATTTATCTCATTTTCATTTCCTTTTTCCATAGTGAACTGAATGTTGCTATTTATTGAGTTTAGAAAATTTAAAAACTAAATTTCTCTCTGTACTATTCCAAATGCAAAGAACATCGTCTACATATCTTTTCTAATAAAAAATGTGTTTAATTAGTTGATTATTAGAGTTAAATAAAACTTTTTCAAAATGAGCCATAAAAATTTCCGACAATAAAGGAGAAATTGGAGAGCCCATAGGTAGGCCATCATTTTGTTTATAAAATCCACCATTAAATTTAAAAGAATTTTGATTTAGGCATGTCCGAACAGCATTTTTTAATTCTGTTTTTGTTTTAATTTCTAAGTTAGAAGCACCGATTAAGTTATTTAAAATTTCTATAACTTCTTTTATTGGAATTGAGGTAAAAAGACTTTTACATCACGGAAAAAAAAGTCAGCTGTTTAATAGTTATATTTCACGACATCGTTAACCATACATGTTGGGGGAGGGGACTCTTTGATAAAAACTTACATTTTGTAAGTTACATATTTTTTTCGGTTTATTTAAATAATTATCTTGAATATTAACAGAAAAAATCCTCGTTTGTAATACATTTTTAATATTTGTCAAATCAACACATTTAATTTCTGCTACCCCTCTATGCTACCACCGACGAAAATTGTTGTAAGGAAAAATGTTGGGAGTCTCGTCAAAATAAAACTACTCACGAAAAATTAGCTTGGTAACGTATGTCCTAAAAGTTTTGGCACAAAACGCATTGTCTTTAATTTTAACAAAAACACAATAATATCAAGTTGCCTTTGAAAACAAAAAGTTTATTTACTTTATTTACTGTCAGTTGAGATTTATTTATTTTGAAGTTTTCGCTTTAAGATCTCGTATATAAATTAGAAATAAGAAAAAGTATCTACAAGTTAATTGGGCGGATACCCAAAGCTGAAATCTGTCGAATATTCCAGAATGAAATTATTTCACGCAGAACCATTTATAGAACAATAGCGGAGTGCGAGCAGGGAATACCATATCTGAATCTCCCAAAAGTGAAAGACCACGTGCATTTACCGCACAGAGGTCAGAGAGATTGGTGAGAAGAGCAAAAACCAGATTGGAATGTCAACGAGGAGACTGGCTAGGCAATACAGATCTTCTAAGAGTACGATATCGTTGGAATTGAGGAGGAAAGGTCTTAAATATCGAAAGAGACGTAAGTGCCTCAAATACTCTCAAGCGCAGCTTCTTCGTATAAATTTCATCATTAAAAAAAAACCGATAAATATTGTTTGCCAAAACTTTTAGGACATACGTTAGTAATCACTTGAAAAAATGGTCCAGGGGTCCCCAACAACAGAGTGTAATTAAATTGATGGCTAAAGGGTATGATTCCTTACCTTATTTTAGAAAAAAGTTCAGATGGACATATTATGTCCTAAACGTCCTAACTTTTAAGATACAGGGTGTTTAAATTTACAAAAAACCAAAAAATTTCGAAAACACCTATGTTAGTAAAAACTGGTATACTGGATATAAACCTTATTTAAATAAGTATTTATTATTTTTATTACACAATTGCTAATTAAAAATTATAAAACCAAATTTTTAAAAGAAAAAAATCCCGCAATGCTTTTTTATAATCTAAAAATATGCAATTAAGTAATTTTTTCCTTAAACTAAACAAGATACGGAAAACATTAAAAGACATAAAATCAGTATTCTTATTTGCTTAATCTAAAGAAAGCACAAAAATTATACACACATTTACACACTCAGTGGCGTACCGTTTTTTTGTTAGAAATATTGCTTTAGTTGCCTCTCAAAACGCCACTGGACTTATTATTTGTAATTAAGTTAGTGGTAAATTACCCCCTTAATGTCATTAATAATATTGCCAAATTAAAACAAAATTGGGTAAAGAATAGTTGGGATATTTAAAAAAATAGATTTTTTTTTTTAGTTTTACCTCTCTGTATCTCAAAAGTTAAGAGGTCCAGGACATATGTTTATATAAACTTTTCTTCCTAACATAAGCTAAGGATTCATACCCTGTATTTTCAGTCATCAATTGAATTACACCCTGTATTATGTTGTTAAAAAAGGTAATTTTCTAGAAACCTGCGGCAACTCAGATTTTGACGAAATTGGGGGTACGGGAGTTTTTGGGGCGCTGATCACGAATCTGTAAGAATTTTTTGGCGAAAACGTTTCGTTCTCGAGTTGTCGTCAAAGTTGAATTTTAAACTAATCTGATTTTCACTGTATTCTTCCTTCTTTTGCACACAATTTTTGATTTAAAGCTAAAGCGGCATACGATATTTAATTTTTACCTTTTAAAACCCCGTTTTTTACGTATTTTACATTATTTTTGCATTAAATTGCATAGCTAAACTTCAAACCTTTACAGTCGCAGCAAGCTATGACGTCACCGTGTAAACATGGCTGCCGCATTTTTAAACTGAACTTTCGCGATTTTATTAATAAAAGATGTAAAAGACATAGAAAAATGTGGTTTTAAAGGTGAATTTCAAATATTGTAAGCCACTTTAGCTTTAAATCAGGAATTGTGTACAAAAAGAAGGAGGAATACAGTGAAAATAGGATTAGTTTAAAATTTAACTTTGATTATGGATATATCGAAAACGAAACGTTTTCGCCAAAAAACTCTTACAGATTAGTGATCAGCGCCCCAAGAAATCCCCATATATACCAAATTTCATCAAAACAGTTGCCGCAGGTTTCTAGAAAATTGAGAAAAAAACTTACTTTTGCTTTAAAAAAGAGATTTTTTAAAACACAAAAAGAAGTAGCAACTTACCATAGCAGTATTATCCACCAAAAGTTTTAACACATTTTCCATTGATGGAAATGTATCCAGCTTTGCATGGAACGTTAATAATGCTGGAAACACTAAAATTTTTCTTGCTTCAGTTATTATTTTTGCATCATTTGGAGGCACAGAGTTTACATAAGTTAAAAAACACATCATCAAAAATGATGCAAATATCAATAAAACAAATTTTGGGGACATTGTAATTTTGCAATATAAATTTTGTTGTTTGCTAAATATTCTATCGGAACTAGTCTTTTTAGAAACACAATACAATTTGATCTGTGGGAGTAAATATTATTTATCTAAATTATACCTTGATTATGACGCTTGATGTATAATTTTTTTCTGTGATAACACAATAGTATCTCTCTCGATAAAAAATCCAATTAACACAGTAGCTATAAAAACGAAA
The DNA here is from genome assembly GCA_014170235.1 of Listronotus bonariensis. Classification (NCBI taxonomy): domain Eukaryota; kingdom Metazoa; phylum Arthropoda; class Insecta; order Coleoptera; family Curculionidae; genus Listronotus; species Listronotus bonariensis. The sequence goes on along the minus strand of JACEGR010003168.1, from coordinate 40,977 downwards.
GTTTTTGATAACGGTATTGACTATTGTTTTTAAAACGAAGATTCACTTAATTGATGATAAAAGCATTTTTCCTAACAAGAATTGATATTTCTTAACCGGTAATTAATTAATAATTAAGAAGTACCTAGGTTAATAATACCTACAAACAATAATTATCATGTCAAAATTTGACACATGCCAAATTTTTTAATAAATAAAGCCAATTTGATTAGAAACACGATCCAGTCTACTTGATATTCCAATATATTTAACAAATTGTTAGGAAATTACTAATGCCAAAATTTAAATTGTTATTATATTAATGTTAGCAGTGAAAAAAATTCCACATAATCTTCAGGTGAGAAAGCTATTAAAGAAGTATTGCACAGTAAAATAAGACCATCAGGTTATATCAGAATTCTAATATAGGATTTTCGATCTCTTTTTTGAGAAAAAAACTGTGGTAGTATTCGAATAGATCTGTGTGTTTGGTTAGTATTATCGGGGTGTATATATATATATATATATATATATATATATATATATATATATATATATATATATATATATATATATATATATATACATATATACCACTGATCTCAATGGATTACCAATATTATAACCTGCGCGAAACAAAAGTTACATTTCATGGGCGAAAAACCGGTTTGTACGCAAGCCAGTTGAGGGTAAACGCACTCCGACCCAAACAAACTATTCGCATTATAGAAAAGAATTTGTTGACCGCGTCCTGCTTTTCTGTTCGAAGTACGGTAGCTAATGAGCGTTACTGTCAGACCACGGACGAAGGTACGGGGTGCCGGTGTTTGTATTTTGCCAAGGCTTTTAAGTGCGCATGTTCGTCCACCTACTGCGCGCGGTCGTAAAAATCCGAAAAATGCTTCTTGCCACTGCAGATCTAAATGTAGGTTATCTATGATATACAGGGTGTCCGGGAAAATGTGGGAAATCTCTCGCACACGTATGGAACAGATGAAAATAACACGACAAGTTCTTATAAAATTTTTCCGTTTAAGCCCCGCCTGTGGAGATATGATCCCCTAAAGGGGGCAGCTAAAAATCGATTTTTCGTGAATAACTTTTAAAGCGCACTGTATAATTTGATAATATTTTAGTTCGATGCATACTAGTAAAGACCTCTTAAAATACTGCCCTTGAAACTTATGACGCTTCTTTAGTTTGCCAGGAACGGACTAGTTTTTGCACATTATTGATAATATTTTTTACGCCCTGTATGGTGAAGACACAAAAAATATGATTTTGAGTTGTTTAAACCTTTTGCTAAAAAAAAGGTACTCTTGTTTGACATCGATAAAATGAGCCGTTTTCGAGTAAAAATTATTTTAACAATAAGAGTTTATTTTTTGTTTAATAATACAATATTTTATTTTCGATGTAATTTGTAATTTTTGATTCAGTATTGAAGTCCTCTCGTAGCAGGTCAGGAATTTTTAAACCCTTATTGTTAAAATAATTTTTTACTCAGAAAACGGCTCATTTTCTCGATGTCAAACAGGAGTACCTTTTTTTAGCAAAAGGTTTAAACTACCCAAAAACATATTTTTTGTGTCTTCACCATACAGGGCGTAAAAATATTATCAATAATGTGCAAAAACTAGTCCGTCCCTGGCAAACTAAAGAAGCGACATAAGTTTCAAGGGCACTTTTAAGAGGTCTTTACTAGTATGCATCGTACTAAAATATTATCAAATTATACAGAGCGCTTTAAAAGTTATTCACGAAAAATCGATTTCTAGCTGCCCCTTTAGAGGATCATATCTCCGCAGGGGGTCTTAAACGGAAAAATTTTATAGGAACTTGTCGTGTTATTTTCATTTGTTCCATACGTGTAAGAGATTTATTACATTTTCCCGACACCCTGTATACACTGTGTGCAAAAACTCCCGGAACCCCTTAATAATTCGCAAATGCGCTCATTTATCGAAAAGTCTTCCAAATAAAGTTTATAGATATATTTTAGATCTATTTTATAAAAATATGTTTACATATACAGGGGCATCACAACGAAGATATAGACACAAGTTACCTTTTTTAAATGGAATGGTGTATATTTTATTAAATTTTTGAATACTCCACAAAATTTTAACATGACTTTGTGTAACATATGCTATACCTAAACTTGCTAGTTTAAAAGATACAAGGGTTTAAAAAAGTATTTTATCGATATTTTTATTTTCACCTGTTACAATATTTACCTAGTTACATTTACATAGTAACATTTTGGGTAAGTATAACATGTATAAGTGACGTTTGGTATTATTGAGCAGTTGTTAGTTAAACTATTTAAAATAACTAGTCATGGCACTTTCTTAGAAGGAGAGAATAACGCTTTTTATGATTCGAGGGTGCCATGACTAGTAATTTAAATAGTTCTAACAACTGCTCAATAATTACCAAACGTCACTTATACATGTCATACATACCCAAAAATGTTACTATGTAAATGTTTAAAGCTGTCACTTTTATAAAAGTCATTTGGTATATGTCACTTGACAGCCAGGTTGGGAAACAAACTTTATTCAAGTGTGGGAGTGGTTATCGTTCGAGTTAACGGAAGTTTAAAATGTTAAGAATTCAGAACACTCCTGTGAGATTCCCTTTTAGAGTCCAGAGGTAACAAATAGCAATAAATTTCGCTGAGATGTTCAATATCAGTATGTTTTTAAATGATTTTAAATGAAGAAACTAAATTTGGGTACATGGAGATGAGTTGGGTAGTATTCGAATACTTGGCAGATCTGTGTGTTTGGTTGCTAGTGTTAGTTGATTGGTTGGAGGGAAAAGCCGGTTGCCGAACTCTAGACGCTTGTCTTGTGACCCCACCTTGTATCAGCCACAATCTCCAAATAAAATGCCAAATTTTAAAAATCTGTATTTCTTACTTTAAAAATAAAATCCTTTGACTTTAAGATACAAATTTTTAAAAATTTAACGCAAAAAAATAAACCAGAAACTTACCATAGCAGTATTATCCATCAAACGTTATTTGAACACATTTTCCATTAATGGAAATAAATCCATTTTGCATGGCACGTTTATTATACCAGCAACTTTAACTTTTTCTACTTCCATTAATGTTTTTGCATCATTTGGAGGCATAGAATTTACATAAGTTAAAAAACACACCATCAAAAATGATACAAATATCAGTAAAATAAATTTTATGGCCATTTTGTTTTTGCAATTTAAACAATCGTTCGCCAAATGTTTTATTAGAAATAGTCTTTTTTAGAACACAATAAAATTTGATCTGTGAGAGTTAATAATAACCTTCATTATCACATTTAATGTATATTTTTTCCTCTGATAATACAATAGTATCTCTGTTGATAAAAAAAATCAGGTAAAACAGTGATAATAAAAATGCAAGTTTTTGATAACGGTATTGACTACCTATTGTTTCTTAAATGACAGATTCACTAAATTAATGATGATAGTTATTTATTAAGTGAGTTATATTACATATAAGTCACGCAAGAAAAGTTTAACTCTTTTCTTAAGTGACTTATATGTAATAACTCACTTGTCTAATACAAAATTTTATCCAACACTTTCGTATAAATCGTTTTTAATATCGAAAATAATTTGAAAACGTCATCCATTATTTGTTACTTGTCATTGTCAACACCAGCAACAAAATTTTGTATTTTTGGAAAGCAAGCTTGTTTGGTTGTAATGCATTTTGTTGGTAACTACGGGTTTGTTTAGTAAACAACTTTGTAGACAAACATAAAAATGCTTTGCGAAATGGAAAATTGTGAAGTTCCTGCGGAAATTTTGGAAGAAGCTGCGGTAGCTACATGCAGTTTAATTCCAGAGAAGTCAAAACTAACGTACAATAAAGAATTTGAAGATTTTGAAGCATGGAGGAAAAGGCGAGGAGTTGGTACTATAAATGAAGATGTTATTATGGCTTACTTTCTGTTTTTATCGAAAAAAGTTGCTCCCTCATCAATGTGGACCAAGTATTCAATGATAAAAACGACCTTAAAAGTATATAAGAACGTGGATATAGGGAGGTATGGAAAAGTTGTCGCTTATTTGAAGAGCAATTCAAGAAATTTCAAACCGAAAAAGGCAAAAATTCTGGAGAGGCAATACATCGAAAAATTTTTGGCTGAGGCACCTGACGACGAGCACTTAATGTCAAAGGTATGAATTTACTTTAGTTTCTGGTATTAAATATTTATCTGTTCGGATTTTTATAGGTTGCATTGATATTGGGAATCGCTGGTGCATGCCGTTGTGACGAACTAACTCGCTTAAGTATTGAAGATATAGTAGATAAAGGCGAGTACATATATGTTTCTATACCTGATACCAAGATGAACAAATCGAGAAGCTTTACAATTTTAAAAGAAGGATTTTTGGTAAATGTGCTTGAATTATTTAGAAATATGTGTCCCTAAGGCCAGAGAACACGCCCCACAAAAGATTTTTTGTCAACTTTCAAAAAGGCAAATGCACTAGGCAATGCGTGGGAATAAATAAAATTTCGAAAATTCCGAGAGTAGTTGCTCATTATTTGCAACTACCTGATGAAATCTTATATAGTGGTCATAGCATGCGGCGTTCTTCAGCGACACTTCTAGTCAACGCTGGAGCCGATATCACCAACCTTAAACGCCATGGCGGGTGGAAGTCTTCTACCGTGGCAGAAGGATATTTAGAAGATTGCATCTCTAACAAGTTTGAGATTGCAAGACGAATACAGGGTGAAGAGCGCACCAAGACTAGTGCTGAAAGACTTCCTGAAGAACACTCCGCACAATGTAACGTTGTCCAAGATAAATCTAATATAACAATTACTGTTAATATAAACACGAATAAATTGTAGTATAATATATTGGTTGTTTCATGTTATTTTTTAATTGTGAAATGTTGGAAGTAATAAAGACTTAGTATAAGTCACTAGTGAGCTAAAGGGTACTTTAGCTCACTAGTGACTTATAGTACACTTTATATCCTCAAAATCTGATCAATTATGTAGATATTATATGTAAGTGTTGGATAAAAGATTTTTAAGAATTAAGTGTAATAAACATTTTTTACGGGCGTAACGAATGTCATTTTTTGTTGGTTTTTAGTAGAAACTATGATGTCATAGGCCTCGGCCACGATAACAAGCATCAAGCAAAAAGTATCAAATCTCTGTACTTGTAGCCTGTACTGGCTGGTATGGTAAACAGCGCCTTAAAACCAGTTTATATCACTGATCTCGATGGATTGCCAATGTTATTCCCTGCGCGAAAAAAAGTTACATTTAATGGGCGAAAAAACGAGTTGGTGCGCAAGCAAATCGAGGGTAAACGCTCCTGGCGCCAAACAGACTATCCGCATTATCGGAAAGAATTTGTCAACGGCGCGGCGCCCTGGGGCACATTCAGATTCGACGAATTTTTATTTTTATGTATTTATGTTACTTGAGTACCTTTTAGTACATATCACCCTCTTCAAGTTTTTTAAATATTAAGGATTATGTGGATTAAAAAGAAAAGGAGTAATGGGTGCAATGTAAGCAACTACCCTATTTTTTAAATATTTAGTTTAAGAATAATTTAAATATATATTGTACTTTCATTTAATATATTTTAAATGTAAATTGCGATTAAAACGTGCTACCACTTACTTGATTAATTACTTTGGAAAGATTTTGAAGGATAAGCACCAAAGAGAATAGACGAGGATAGAGGATCAATCGCCGTTTCAAAAAGTGGCACAATTTGAAGAAAGCGTCTGCGGGATGGCAGGGCATGCGCATACGCACTCCAATGTAAAAATCGGCGGTATATTCAAAAACATTGATTTATTGAGTAAATATACATAAAACATTAATAAAAAGTGTTAAATGTGGTTAATACTGAAATTTATTAATAATTTAATGACTAAATATTGGTAATTTAGTGCTAATGGTGTATTAAAATCTATTTGGTAGAAGTCTATTTTTTTCTTAGATTGGAATACCTAGGTTGATGTGGAAAAATACATATCAATTTTAGGGAAATAAGAACTAAAAATGAAAATCCAAATAGAATTATTTCTGGAAAACTAAACTTTTATTGTAAAATTACATATTTAGCATAAAAAATGGTTGTAAAAGAAGTGTATAATTTTAAGAAATATATGAAAACAGCACGCCTAAACTTACCAACCAAATAAAGTATAGATTTATTTTAATCCTATTTAGTTGAAAGGTATTATAGTGTATAAGTTAATATTATGCTGAGAAAAGCGTAGTAGCGTAGTTTCCATAAGCCACTGTGCTTGGTCCATTTTATTCAATATCTACATACTTGTTTTTTACGCATGAGGAAGCAAATAAGATTGTAGGTTTTAATTAACAATAAAAATTTAAGTTTCCACAATACTGGATACTTACTTGTTTTGCAATAAAATAATTTTGTAAAGGAAGCTCAAAAATGCTCGGTATTGCAGAAAAAACGTCTTAATCCTAAACATCTTGTTTTTCCATAAATTTTCGATATTGACAAAAATAAGTGTACTTTTCTCTTAAGAAAAATTCATAATTTTTAAGATATTTCATATACCTACCAGCGAAAACAATTAATATGGGATGGTTAATTTTTTTCGTAAAATTAGTAATAGTTTGCCTTATGGTAAGAACTTAAGTAGACACACTCTAATCTTGGTTTGTACCTCAACTGGGTCAGTTATTTAGTGTTAGGCCTTTTAATTTTTTCGCTTTAGTATAATTTTTATCACTATTAATACTTTTTAAACGTCATTTGTCTGTCTTACAGTTCAAGAATTTTTTAAATATGGAGTGACGCACACAGAAATCCTCTATTGGTTCATTGTGTTTTTACCTCCAGCAAGATATTCATTAAATATATTTTACGTATTTGTATAAAATATTAATGTATATAATATTTTGTTAAAAAAATAAATCTTACATAAAGTGTTAATTTGTTTTTATTCATAAAAAAAACAACGTAAATAATTTCAAAAATAATTTATTTGAAAAACCAATAAATTTACACAAATGTTGTTTCAATAATTTATATTTATAACACATAAGTCACACGTAAAATTACACCCAATAAAACACAAAACAAATAAACAGCCACAACAATCACAAAACATCAGCCATATTGAACATATTGAAAGTCAAGAGTTTTGACATTTATAACAGCCAATAGCAAGCCGAAAAAAGAACCTCTCATGCGCATGACGAGTAATCCCGCTGTGTTAAGTTAACCATCAAACCGGTTAAAGTTCGCAAGATATTTGGCTGATAGTATTGATTCAAAAACAAAAATGTTACGTAAAAAGTGCGTACTGAAACAAAAAATTATAAATAAATCCATACTTTTAACCAAGTACGTGCTTTTTAACAACTGTAAGCAAGAATAAAATAAAACTTTGACGAACTCTTTCGGTCGCTGAACTCAATCACAAGTCGCAGGTGTGTGCCATTTTTTAATTGGTGGGGGTAAATCAACTGTTTCTCTCCCCTTGTCCATTCTCTTTGATAAGCACCAACCACCGGTGTAGATAATATGTTCAAATTACTTTATCTTATAACTGGGACTTGGGATCCACACCATATTTATGCCAGATGCTAGTGGCCATGGGCGCCAGCAGGATAATTGTCGGGGGTGCAAAAAAATTTAAAAAGCAAAAAAAGGACTTTATGTAAGCTACTGTACCTTCTCATATATTTGACAAAAAAATTGTTCGTCTTTACCTAACAAAACGTACTTTTATACATATTCTGATGAATTTAAATCGCGCAGCTATTTTATTCAAAAGCCAACAGGGTGCAGATGCACCAACTTACACCCCTTTCGCGGCGCCCGTGCTAATGCCTTTAACAGGAACACTTTGGTGAAGAGAATACTAATTTTTAAATTTAAGAAAAAAAATTGATTTTTTTCGATTACCCTATCTAGAAAAAAAAAGTTTCAAAAGCAAATCCCTTGTTTGTATTTTTTTTGTAAATTTGATTAAATTTTATCAACAAATTCCAAATTTCGCTATATTATTTAACTTTTTCTTATAAGTAGTCATCTAAAAATTTTGTGTAAAAAAATTGTCGAGTTAAAAAATTTCAACTGGCTATAATTTTTAAAAAATTATAAATATTTATTAAAAATCTAGAATTTTCTCAAAAAAAAATTATTAAATTTAAAAAAAATAAAATTAAAATATTTAAAAAACTATTAGAAATAAGCTTACTATGTTATATTTGTTATCGTAGTGACAAGGGTTATTTATTAGTAAAACAATATACAGGGTGTTCTATGAAAAAAACATAACGTTGTCACCGCACCTGTTTAACGCAACCCTGTATAAAAAAATAAATATTTTTTTTTAGATTATAACTAACAAGTTTTACGAAAAATGTCTTAACATTTTTTCGCCGTCTCGTACAATAAAAGAAAAACGACAATTATTTCTCGTACCACTTAGATAAATAATTTTATCCAACACTTACATATAATATCTACATAATTGATCAGATTTTGAGGATATAAAGTGTACTATAAGTCACTAGTGAGCTAAAGTACCCTTTAGCTCACTAGTGACTTATACTAATTCTTTATTACTTCCAACATTTCACAATTAAAAAATAACATAAAACAACTAATATATTATACTACAATTTATTCGTGTTTATATTAACAGTAATTGTTATATTAGATTTATCTTGGACAACGTTACATTGTGCGGAGTGTTCTTCAGGAAGTCTTTCAGCACTAGTACTTGCCTTGGTGCGCTCTTCACCCTGTATTCGTCTTGCAATCTCAAACTTGTTAGAGATGCAATCTTCTAAATATCCTTCTGCCACGGTAGAAGACTTCCACCCGCCATGGCGTTTAAGGTTGGTGATATCGGCCCCAGCGTTGACTAGAAGTGTCGCTGAAGAACGCCGCATGCTATGACCACTATATAAGATTTCATCAGGTAGTTGCAAATAATGAGCAACTACTCTCGGAATTTTCGAAATTTTATTTATTCCCACGCATTGCCCAGTGCATTTGCCTTTTGAAAGTTGACAAAAAATCTTTTGTGAGGCGTGTTCTCTGGCCTTAGGGACACATATTTTTAAATAATTCAAGCACATTTACCAAAAATCCTTCTTTTAAAATTGTAAAGCTTCTCGATTTGTTCGTCTTGGTATCAGGTATAGAAACATATATGTACTGGCCTTTATCTACTATATCTTCAATACTTAAGCGAGTTAGTTCGTCACAACGGCATGCACCAGCGATTCCCAATATCAATGCAACCTATAAAAATCCGAACAGATATATATTTAATACCAAAAACTAAAGTAAATTCATACCTTTGACATTAAGTGCTCGTCGTCAGGTGCCTCAGCCAAAAATTTTTCGATGTATTGCCTCTCCAGAATTTTTGCCTTTTTCGGTTTGAAATTTCTTGAATTGCTCTTCAAATAAGCGACAACTTTTCCATACCTCCCTATATCCACGTTCTTATATACTTTTAAGGTCGTTTTTATCATTGAATACTTGGTCCACATTGATGAGGGAGCAACTTTTTCGATAAAAACAGAAAGTAAGCCATAATAACATCTTCATTTATAGTACCAACTCCTCGCCTTTTCCTCCATGCTTCAAAATCTTCAAATTCTTTATTGTACGTTAGTTTTGACTTCTCTGGAATTAAACTGCATGTAGCTACCGCAGCTTCTTCCAAAATTTCCGCAGGAACTTCACAATTTTCCATTTCGCAAAGCATTTTTATGTTTGTCTACAAAGTTGTTTACTAAACAAACCCGTAGTTACCAACAAAATGCATTACAACCAAACAAGCTTGCTTTCCAAAAAATACAAAATTTTGTTGCTGGTGTTGACAATGACAAGTAACAAATAATGGATGACGTTTTCAAATTATTTTCGATATTAAAAACGATTTATACGAAAGTGTTGGATAAAATTTTGTATTAGACACGTGAGTTATTACATATAAGTCACTTAAGAAAATTACTGCTCTCGCCCTTCGGGCTCGAGAGTTAAACTTTTCTTGCGTGACTTATATGTAATATAACTCACTTATCTAATAAATAACTATTATTATAATTCCAACTTTTCGATTTTTAATGTCACCAAAATCGAGCCCATAACACCTACATCGGTTTTCAAATAACGACAGTAATAACTGAGCCCAAAAACGCCGAATTTTGTCAACCCTGTACTATTTATTGCATATTAAGAGAACCCAGGGTGACATCTACTTTTTTATTTGGATATTAAAACTACAAAATTGGCAGCTTAGGATGAATTAATTTAGATTACTTATCAACGAAATTCTGCTTGTATTGATTTTATTGTGTAAATGTAGTATATCTACCAGAAGATGTCTCTATAGGTATGTTTATACAGGGTGTCTAGTAACTCTAGCTACAAACTTAAGGGATGATTCCACCATAAAAAATAAGAACAAAACCTAATATGAACATATTTTCTACTTTTAGAACTACAGGGTGTTAAAATTTAAAAAAATTATATCGCTTTTTTTTCTATTAACTTCTATACCCATTTAGATATATTTAAAAAAATGGGAGACGTCTCCTATTCATAAGTTTTATTTTACCTAAAAGAAAAGAAATAATTCTTACCAGTGTCGCCCAAAAGAAGTTTTTTAAAAGTACCCCACTTTTAAAAAGGCTCTTTGACTTTTCTTTCATGCACATTTAATACTGGCGTGGTCACACATGTACCTGCCAGGCCCCTTTATTAAACACTATTCAATGATCAAATTTGCTAAGTATGAGGGACTTCCTGGACCTCCTCCAGGTACCACTACTAAAAATAATTACTCACTAGCTATTAAACGTGGTAGTGCAGGCAATAGAGATTTTTACTGTTTGCTTATTACTTTTGTACCGATGTCTCTTTTATAAATTGTTTAAATATTAAACTGCTAATAATCAAACTTTTAAGTCGATAGATTTTCTACAACTTTTATTTTAAATATTTTTCATTAAAATCGATATTTTTGAAGTTATTACGAGTTGATTTGTTAACGTCAGCTGGGCCTGAACACGTCATCCAACAAATGGCCAGGTATATTAGAGACATTTTGCACCCCTTATTTTGCAATTCCGTTGTGGTTAACGTTATTCTGAGACTGCGCAGTAACGCAAACATGATCCGTTATCGTTATTAACCATACCGGACTTGTCGTTATCGTTATCGTTATTGTTAAACTGCGTGGTTGCCGGATTGTAGAAATTTTAATATCAATTATTTAAAAGGTTAAAATTTTAATGCCGTATTAATTAAAATATCATTTATACATAGGCTGTAATTAGCGAAAAATCTATAGCAGTAATAAAAGTCAAATAGGGTTAAGAAATTAAAACTGACTTGCACTTTTACAGATATTCTAAATCAGTAATTAATTTAGATGTTACAATCTGGCACACTTGCTTTTTATTCTACTACCAAACCTAACCTTACTTTTTGTGTTTTGTTTATACTGTATTGTTCGCTTCTACTTTAAAAAACGAAGTGTTTGCATATATTTAAATATCAATTTATATCTTATGAAGAATAAAAGTAAATACTGATTTTTCGTTAACTTTAAAATCGGTGAACCACAGGCAAAAATAAGGTTATGTGTCAAATGCGCAGATGCAAGATACATTTCTTAAAAGAGGCTGCAAATTCTCCGTCTTAAACCGCTGCCGTAATCGTTATGTTTAATAACGATAACCATAAGGAGGCCAAAAAACGTCTGTTATTTTAAGAGGTGCAAAATGTATTATTTTATATGGTTTCTCGGATTACGCTATGCATACTTTGATCTTATTAACCTCGTAATACAACATTGAAGGCCTTTTAACTTCGAAAATATTAATTTTAGAAAAAAGTTTAAATTAAAAGTTGTAGAAAATTTATCGGTTTAAAAGTTTAATTATTAGCAATATGTTATTTAAAGAATTATTAGAAGAGATATCGGTAAAAAAGTCAATAAACAAACAATAATAATCTTACAAATCGTAAACGGTAAATAATACAAAAACAATTATAAAACAAAAAAGATGGGAAATTTAATTGTCTATAATAAAGGTCTTTATAATTGTGAGCAACAAGTGTACGGTCACGAAGATAGAAGCCCAAACGGTTTTTCGCAAAATGGCGGCACTTCCGTCCGCCATATTTGCAAGTATTTTGTGTTTTTATATTCATTACGTCATACTACATCTATCTATAAAAACAATCATCAATTTTAGGCAAAGAAACAATTTTAAAACGGTATTTACCAATCGGTTATGTTGACGTTTATACAATGTATTATACGTCAAAGTTGTCACCAATTATTACCGCGGTTATAATTGGTTGAACGCCTAAAATTAATAAATAACTCTTAAAGAATTATGCATTATGAGCAAGAGTAACTCGCTCCTAATTGCCTATGCTATGGTGCCGATTCGATGGTTAAATGATTGATTATTAGACTGACGCCTTTTCACGCATTGCCTAAAATTGCCCATAAACGCTGTAAACTGGCATGACGTGTATACCTTATGAAGAAGTCCAAAGCGGTCATATCTTGTGCCCTTGTGCGTATCTTGCAAAATATTTTTTAATGGGAAAAATTAGTGCTTACGTTTAAAAATAATAACAGATATTACAAAAATAATGTAAAAAATGCGTGGGGGTTGCATTTAAAAATAAAATAATGTTTAATTATTTAAATTTTAAGTAGCTCGAAAAATTAAAAAGCAATAAACTATAAATTTATTATGACCTCATTGTTATGTTAATAATATATTGATATGTATGTAGCAATAAAGCAATATGTAACAGTTTTGACGAATCAAAGTAAACGATGTAAGTAAAATAATACCTATGCCATTTTTTTAATAGCCAGAGTTATTGAGGGATAATGCGGGGCAAAGATGACAATTTTAGTACTTTTAACACCAAAAACTAAAACCTTTTAACAGCAGTTTCTGGGGACAGGAATTATTGGGTGAATATTCTATAAATTACTTTTTAACCTGTTAAATATTTTTAATTTTTTAACACGCTTTTTTAACATGCTTTTATTAGCTTGGGTTGTATGTATATAATCGAATTATAATAAAATTTAAGATAATAACAGAATAATTCACTTCAGAATAAAAGCGTGGGGTGCTTAATATATTAAATGTTCTAATTATTTTATTTGTAAATATCTATGAGGGAAAAGTTATGAAAAAAATAGTAAAATGCACCCTACGCTTTTTACTCTGAAGTGAAGTATTCTGTTATTATCTTAAATTTTATTATAATTCTATTTTGAGGTATATAATTATGATTCATTGTTTGACCTTTTATTACTGTAATACAAACTCTTTGTAATGAAAAATTATTTTCTAATTTTTAGTTCGGTTGCTTATAAAAGCGTGTTTTTTAGTTTTTTTAAACTATTATTTATTTTTCATTTTTAGTTCGATATATCAATTAGTTTTCTGCGGACATGTGATATTGAAATGTTTCACGAACTATTTCGTAATCTAATCATTTAATTTAAAGCTTCACTGTTGCATGGGGTTTCAGAACGCAACTCCTCCGAACAAGTTTCTGTCAGCCTTATGCTGAAAGTACGTCCGAAACTGCACGCATGAGAAGATCGCGCACTAGCTCTTTCTCTATTACTCTCCTACAGAAAATTTATAAAGGAATTTATTTATCCTGGCGATCCTAATCAGGATAACGGGATACTGTTTGCAGATTATTGCATTGTCATGGATCATTGATACGTGTGCAAAGTTTAAAAGAAATCGAATCTCTGGAAGTTGGTGAAAATTAAGCCTAAAGATTCCGTTACATACATACATACATACATATATACAATCTAAGCTAATAATAGAAATAAAAAAAATAAAAAATAAATAAATAAAAATAAAAAAATAAAAAAGCGTGTTAAAAACTAAATCCTATTAACAGCAGTATCCGGGGACAGGAATTATTGGGTGAATATTCTATAAATTACTTTTTAACTTGTTAAATATTTTTAATTTTTACAGAATAATACTAACCTTAGTCATAATAAGAGGCCTTAATTAAATTAGGATAATAAAATTTAACTATGATGTTTATATTGACTAAGGACTATCAATTTTGCCATCACCAGCAGCTACTGATTTAAATAATACTCATTGTCTAGTACAATTATCTTAAAATTTCACTTATATTAATAAAATTTAATTTTAACTAAAAATAAAATGAAGCAAAATTTTCTGAAAAGATCTGAATTGGAAGGACCTACACCCAACTGTTTACCGGATAAAAACTATTTTATGTTAGAGACATTTTGCACCTCTTAAAAAAACAGACGTTTTTTGGCCTCCTTATGGTTATCGTTATTAAACATAACGATTACGGCAGCAGTTTTAGACAGAGATTTTGCAGCCTCTTTTAAGAAATATATCTTGCGTCTGCGCTTTCGACACATAACCTTATTTTTGCCTGTGGTTCACCCATTTTAAAGTTAACGAAAAATCAGTATTTACTTTTATTCTTCATAAGATATAAATTCATATTTAAATATATGCAAACACTCTGATGATTTCGTTTTTTAAAGTAGATGCAAACAATACAGTATAAGCAAAACACAAAAAGTAAGATTAGGTTTGGTAGTAGAATAAAAAGCAAGTGTGCCAGATTGTAACATCTAAATTAATTACTGATTTAGAATATCTCTAAAAGTACAAGTCCGTTTTAATTTCTTAACACTATTTGATTTTTATTACTGCTATAGATTTTTCGCTAATTAGAGCCTTTGTATAAATGATATTTTAATTAATACGGCAATAAAATTTTAACCTTTTAAATAATTGATATTAAAATTTCTACAATCCGGCAACCACGTAGTTTAACAATAACGATAACGATAACGATAAGCTCTTCGGTATTCATCCGTAATTAAAGGAGTCCGGTATGGTTAATAACGATAACGGATCATGTTTGCGTTACTGCGCAATCTCAGAATAACGTTAACCACAACGGAATTGCAAAATAAGGGGTGCAAAATGTCTCTTAAATATAGTATTTAAACACAAATGTTGCTACAGGGTTGTCCTTAAAAATATGGTAAGGCTATATGTAAATTTAAAATTTTTGACACACCCTGTTTAATGGCAATTTTTACTCTCTACATGACAGTCCTAATAAATGACTAAATTTTTTCTCTCTTATTTTATAAATAAAGCTGTTTAAATTTTAATTTTTTAAACTATATTTAATATAAAATAGTACTTATTCGGATCTTAAACTTTTGGTATTGGATTATATCATTATATCTATTTTAAATGACATTTTTGTGCTGATTTGTTTTTTTTTGGTATTTCAAGTTCTACAAATAATTTATTTTTTAGATAAATAAATATGAAGCTTTTTCTAACTTTTGTCACCATTGCCATTGTTGTTTTATTAGAAATACATGTAAGTAGATACCTATTTATACTATCATACCACAAACAGATGCGAAAGTGCGGCAAATTACGCGTACTTGTTTCTATGACCTTGAGAAAGAATAAATGAAATATCTGCACCAATGTATGGATCGTAATATGTTTAATTTGTAAAGGTTAAACCGCACCAAGGCGCGAAGGAGAGATAGACTTTTATAGTAACTAATTATGCAGCTTTTTTATGTGTGGAAAACGGAACAAAAGAATAATACTCTAATTGGGAATTTACAAACTAAAAATTTTACCCATTCTTTGAACGGTAAAATATTGTTAGTAGATGTAACGTTTGGATCAACCTGTAATAAAATGTCTATACCTGGTTGCACAAAACATTTTGAAAACGATTAAACTTATGGGGGTTTAGAATGTTTAACAAAAAGCCATTTAAAAAAAAAACCTTGCCTAAAAACTGCTTATTAAATTAATTAATGATATTCCGTTTTTTTAGCTTAGTTATGTATTAAAAAGTTTTGTGTAACTGGGGATTGAAACAGAATAATTGAAAGCCGATTAACACAAGTTTCTAAAGAAACCCCGACGCAATCTTTTAAAGCAATGCAGATGTTGCCTTAGTAATACCCAAACCTAATTAATTTGTTTTTTTTTTATTTGGAAGTATATAATTTTTTTAAATACTGAAAAACACCTCATTTTTAAATTTGAAATATAGCCTTTTAAATGGCCGTGCGGCTATAAATAAAAAAATATTTTCCTCTGTTTAGGCACATACTGATTAATATCAATAACTTAAGTAACATATCTAAGTAATTTGTAAAAGCTTGTTTTATGTTATACATATAGTCTTAAAATAATAGTGGTCCTTTGGAAATCTAAAAAGTGATCCGCTCCCGGTGATGGAGGAACAGAATAAATATATACATTTATATCCCATATTAAACGGTACAAAAATTTAACAAGACACTATACTGACACTTTAATAATAAAAAACATAAAAGTTCACAAACAACTAAACACAATTAACTAACTTATGCTCACGTTCTATACCAACAAAAGTATGGGACTAACTTACACCTAGATGAGCATTAGGTCACGTACTAAGTCGTGGGGTGTATATCCACCACGCAGTGGGAGGGACGATAGTGGTGAGAGATTTCAACGAACACGCTTAGTTTCGCATCTGGGTATTCTGATAATTTGTTATCATACTATTAATCATCTTTCCTTTTAACAATTTTCTGTATTGTTAAAAGTACAGGTAGTGTCCAATCTAACTTGTCCATATTTTAAACGTCTATAACTTTTTTATTTCTTAACTTAAAAATGTGATCCAATACCAATTTGTACAGTAAATTATCAAATTTTTTTGTTATGAAGATTACACAAAACAAATTTATTACCAAAATATATTGACATAACTTACTTTTTTTAATGGCACCCTTGTACATTATACCACCATTAAACAGGTCTTTTAAAAGCTTAACAAAAATACCAATTTGATATATCTATCTTTAATAGTTTTGGAAATATGACCATTTAAATCTAAAAATATTATCTATATGTAATTTCCACTATACCTACCTACAGGACTAAGCGTAGACTGTAGATAATAAAGGGTCTTTTTTTTAAATTTAAATGGTCATATTTCTAAAACTATTAAAGATAGATATATTAAATGTGATATTTTTGTGAAGCTGTTTAAAAAACCTTTTAATGGTGGTATAATATACAGGGTGTCCCATTAAAAAAGTTAGTTATATCAATATATTCTAAGCGAGGTAAAACGTCGAGATTAGGGGTGGCCAAACTTATTCATTAAGAAGAGTACTGAACAAGAGAAAAGTTAAAGAAGCTGATGTGATTTTAAACAACAAAAATATTTTTAGCAAGCCTAGCATCGACATACCAAATATATGGCAGCCGGTGCTAAACCGTGAAAAATTGGTCAAGCTTCAGTGAACGCTTTTAGTACATATCCAAAACGTCGTCTATTACTTGAAGGAACAGTTTAAAAATGTAAATTCGGTGCTCTTTAATAAGAAAAAAATCACAAAAAGTTTAAAGCAAATAAATCGGCATGCTTGTCTTCGCGGCCGCCTTTGCTATATTTCTTTTATGAAATGCCGGTTGATGCAGGTGGTCATCGCACTATGGGATAGAAATTAATTTTTTGGGTAAAATTCTGAAACTTACCAATCTAACTTAAAATGAGGTGCTTTTTACTTGAAAAATATCATAAATTATTACAAATGCTTTTTGGAAACATAAAACTAATTATATGTTATTATAATTTTACACCCCACTTAACATTATTATTTTTTATTGTCAGTGCCGTATTAAGGGTGTCAGGCGCACTAGGCTACAATTCCCAGAGCGCCTATTTTCCTACTTCAAAAACTGTTAAAAAGCAAAAAAAGGTCCTTACCTCCATTAAACCCCACTGACCAAACTTTTTTAAAAACTTCCCTGTCTAGCGCCTATTACTCCCCTGTCTGGCGCCTATTTTGGCTGTAGCCTAGTCAGCCTAATGGATAATACGGCACTGTTTATTGTACAAAATTAACTAAAATGTCAGCTTATTTGGTTAATTCGGTAGTATTCTAATCAGTAATCCGATGATTATATTATTATCTCATATGATATACAGGGTACGACAATAGGTATGAATTTTTAAAATGAAATACCCTGAATATTATATCACCACCAAAAAATCTTTTAAAATGCTTTAGAAAAATACTACATTTGATGTGTCTATCTCAATTAGTTTCGAAATATGACCATCCAAATCTGAAAAATAATTTTATATTATTCTTAGTTCTCAGAAGCGTAATAGAGATACATCTTCCCAACTTTTTTATTTTTTAACGTCTAAAATAAATAATTACACTGTTTTGTTGGGTAGATTCTGTAGAATCCATATCTTTCATCAGAATGCTTTTATCTTTTAGGATATACAGTGTAGGACAAAACATATTAAATTTTAAAATGGAAAACCTTGTAAATTATAAAAAATCTTGTATCTGTCCTTACACTTAGAAGTAGCAAAAAGTAGGAAGGCAATTGTAAGTACAAAAACTGATAAAGAAAAAGGTAAAAAAATCTTTGACAAAAGTAGCGAGACTTCGCGAGACTGCATCGGAAACACAACAATAGCTCTTATTATTTAAACTCTTTTACTTTTTTAGTAATCAAGGGTAATAATAAACTAAGAGATTAAATGTTGTATATTTATGTTTACTTAAAATACATTTTCAAGTTTCTTATTACCCCAATAGAAGTCATCATATCCTTTTATAATTTTGCGTACATGTAGTTTGGAGTATCTACTTTGAAATACACAGCATGAGCCATTAAAATTTCAAAGTTGCTTTTTGGCCAAAATAATGGATTTCTATCCCATAGTGTATTGGTGCGTGGCTGTAAAGGGTAGCGGCGCCTTGTATAAAATATTCCTATTGCAGGTGGCGTTTTTTATGTTTTTTTTTGTATTATTTTCAAAGGGTACCGAATTTGCGCTTTTAAAATGTTCTTACTATAAAAATAAAGTCAATGAAAGACCAAGAAAAAAGTATTATTGAAAACATAACATTGTCCACCACCTTTAAAGAAAAATTAATGTTATATGTTTTTCTTTCTGGCATGGTGACGTCCCAAAGCCATCACTTTGAGCCGCCAAATTCGTTCCATACTATATTTCTTTATTTTCACAGAAAACCAATGCACAAGAGGCCATAACAGTTTCAATTAGAAATGGTTTTCGTGAGGCATACATAAACATTGTTAAAAGGCAGGCACCGGTAAATAAAGACGTTGACAACCCTCTTGATGAAACAGTACCAGCTGAGATCTGTTGGACTGATGGAGAACCAACTTCTGAAGAGCATAAAGATAGAATTTATAGTGAAATATATTATTAATGTAAATTATTATACTTTGATTATCTTTTTCATTAAAAAGAATCCTTTCATTCAAACAAACTTTTAACATAATTATTGCTTTTCTTTTGCTACCTGCCTACCAAATAACTTATAATGTTTTCTTAGGGTGTTATAAAAAACTATTATATAACTTACCTAGGAGGTTCTTTTTTGTATTTTTTTTTTTTTTATTAAAATTTCTTTTACCGTCCCTAGGGCCCGTAGGCTAGCTACTACGGTGCAGCTGGGTAGTTCTACTTAGTTCCCCATTCCTGCCATAAATCATATGCGGGTTCTGTCCCCCCTTAAAGCAGTCTCTACAAGAAAGAAGGCCCCTTTTTATATTATTAGTTGGAATACTTGGGCGCCACACACGAAACGTGTATTAGAATCTTAAGACCCTCCTTCTTGCAGAAACCCCCTCGTGTGTGGGAGTTGAAATAATGATAGTCAAACCTTTGCAATATATACAGTTTTTATTAATAGTATGAGAATATATACAGTTATTTACAGATCCCTGCCTTGGGATGGCCTCAAATTTTAATAATAATGTGAAAGGAAATACAAATTATAATAGATCCCTGCTTCGGGATAACCTCAAATTTTATTAATTAATAGTATGAAAATAAATACAAATTATAATGGGTCCCTTCTTCGGGATAGCCCCAAATTTTAATAATAGCGTGAAAATAAATACTAACTATAACAGATCCCTGCTTTGGGATAGTCTCAAATTTTAATATTAGAACAAATTTACTTTAAAAAGGATCAAAAAATTCATAAATGTGAACAATCTACTCTCACCTAGGTCTTCTTCGCATCGCAGTCCTCCAAGAATGTGGGTGGATCTTACTTAAGCCTCGGCACTTGAGGTCAAAGGGTCAAATCCAGCTCGAAACGCCCGCCTGCCGCTTTATGAGAATGCCGTAGCTATTTCTGAGTGACCACCAACGTAACAGATCATGAATTACAGCATTCAGGAGGTAGTAATGATTGTGTGAATAACACGAAAGCGAATTCGTGCTTGTAATATAAAAAGAAGTGGGAAACTAAGTGGATAACGAAGTAAATGAAGAAAATGAAGACAATGAAGTCAATGAAGACAAAATGAAGTGGCCGTTGAGCTAAAAAGAAAAAAAACGCAAATGTAGCTTGCTGTAAAATAACTTCTCAAGATTTAGCCCCCTTTTACTTAATTAAAAGTATTTAAATTTGTTTTCCTTTTTTTAAATAAAAGAAACTGGTAAAACTAAAAAAAATGTATCAAACAATACTCAAAGTTCAATAATCACCACATAAATGACCACTCTTTCTAGAAATTACAATTAATATTGGTTAAAAATTAAATTTAAATAATATAAAACATATTCTTTATGGTTTCCCTCAAAAATTTGATAATTTTAAAAATCGTATTACCTTGCCGATAACTTTAGCACTTCTAAATGAAGAGATTTGACGAATTTTCGGTATAGAACGTGCCGGCTTTTCTGGAAAAAAAGGTAAAAAGTGCGTTGTAGACGACAGTAACGAATTTATTAAATTAATTTTAAAATGACTCTACTTTTCAAAACTAAAACGATATTTAAATAAAAAGATTAAAAGGACTTGGATATAGTTCAGTTATTACCTGGCTTTACACTGGGTATCACTAAAATTTGTTAAAATTTAAATAAAACTTAAACCCGGTTTGCCACTCTAGATCGGCCACTTGCAGAATTGCAAAAGAAAGCTTAAAATTATTTATTGCAGCTCCAAGCCTCGTATTTGTTAAGTGCTCAAAAAAACATCACAAAAAGAAGGTCTGTTTAAAGAATGGCATCAATATTACACTTCATAAAAAGAGATATCTTAGTTAAGTGACTATGTCAATAAGTTAAATAAAGATGAGCAGAAGTAGCGCTGTCGATTATTAATCTACTAAGTATCCAAGGCGAGTATATCGTCAACAAGCTTCTAAATAAGAGACCCGATAACTATGTAGTCGGATTATCACCATCTCTCTCATTCACGGCAGCAAATTCACTACGCACGAGAAAACCAGCTACTCCTGAACTAATCCTTACTTACAAATGAACACGCTAGCAAGACATGTTTCGCGGGATTATTTAAATTTACAGCCGGTAGTTATTTAAATCTATTTAATTAATTTGGCAAAGGTAATATGATTTAAAGGCTTAAGTTAATTTAAAAGATGAAGTTAGATGAATAAAAGTTTGGAATTTTGTGGTTTTTGTGTATTAATTGCGTGCAGGCGGTAATAATAGTATGCGAAATCCTCTAAGGTATTAACGTAGTGTTGTAAATCCACCGACATTCTATGGAGGTTGCCTAAAAATCAATATAAAACTAAATTACGAAATTAGTTATAAACAAACCAAGTATTTACTAAGGGAATTTGCTAGGTTGTCGCTTCATAAGTTTATACATTATACCGTTGTATAAGAAACAACGTTTATATTATAATATTATTATTATACATTAACACTCATTCTTGACAAATTGGCGGAGACACAGCTAAGCATAAGAAATTTTGAATCATTAGTTTTGTGTAAAAGTGACACGTTACACTACCCTCTCCCTCGAGAAAGAAAAAATTGAAACCAATTTTTTTCGCTTGGAGCTTAGCTTCTATAGAATTAATTGATTTTTATGGTTGGTTATTTTTACTAAAGAACAAAATAGTTTTTGATAAAATTTAATTTAAAATGAGTCTGCCGTAAGTATAAGTGGTTAAAGCGATAAAATAAAAATAAAAAACAAATTCTGCCACAATGCTTAAGATATTTTCGAATATTTTCCAAAAAATAAAAATAAAAAATCGACCACTAAGTAGGCAGCTCGCCCTGTATAAAAATTAGTTATCTATTATTTTTCCCTTTAAACTAAGAAAAATAAGGCAGAAGGTAATATCACCATTCCTAAGGCAGTTAATCGAAAGGCATTTACGAATTAAAGGGATTATTTTTACTTAATTTTTTAGTCAGCGATTAGCATTGGCTAAAAAATCCTAATTAATTAATTATTTACAAGATTTTACTAAATTATTTATTTACAAAATTTACAAGGTAAGGTATGCAAATTTGAACCATGTTCAAAACGTAGGTGCACTAAGTGATTACATAATTTAACAAAGTAAGGTGGGTTAATTTGAACCACCCTCAAAACAAGGTAAATCACCAAAAAATTACATAACTTAATAAGTTTAGGCAGGTAATTTGAACGAACCACGTTCAAAAAAATAGGTGCCCCAAGAAATTACATAATTTAACAAAGTAGGGTAGGTTATCCTAAACCACCCTCAAAACAAGGTAAATCACCAAAATTACATAACTTAATAAGTTTAGGCGGAGTAATTTGAACCCGAACCACGTTCAAATAAAGGTAAAGTGTACCGTAAGAAAAAAATTCTTGACATAAATAAACAATTAAAATTAATTTGATTGAGCAGAGTCAGAGTAGTAGGATCTGGAAAGAAGATCAGCGTGACAAAATATTAGTTCAAACGACGTTGTTTTATTGAGTTCTCCACACATTTTACCCAGAATTCAGTTAGTCTTACCCAGTGCATTTTATAAGAACTCATGTAGCATTAATTGCAGAAATAGTGCATATAAGTTTAGCCAGATATTCAGAACGTTGAACATAGACGAGTGTTTGTTTAGAAATAGCGAATCGAGCAAAAAAGTGCCGATTCGCGTCTGCCAGCACTACTGCCGAAATAGTATGACAAGTTTCAAAGGCCAGAGCGTTTTACAACCAACCACGCACTCATTTTGTCGGGATATTCAGACTGTGAGAGGTTGTGTTATGTTGTAGCTATCCACCATATTCTTCTTTTTTCAGACCACGATGATTAAGTATATTTACTGCATTGAAGTTTGTTTCAGCTTTCTGTGCAATCTTATGACGTACTAATGGTTTTCTATGATTGCGAGTTTTCATCAATATAAGTTATTACAAGAAGAAAGTTTTCTTGAGCTTCTTCCACTGTAGTACTCTGAGCATGACCATAGTTCTTGTCAGTGTGTGATGATGGATCTGTATGGATCAATGGGTTTCCTTACCCAGGCTTGTTGCTGTATTCATGTATCTTAGGTGGATAAGAAAAAGCCCTTCAGACAGATTTCAGAAATGAACTGATGACTATTATGATTACCACAAGAATAAAGTGTTTGTTTTTAAAAGTATCCAGAATGTGTGAAAGTATGTTTATTGGGTCATGTGGCATGATGAACCAGCTCTTTTTGTGTTCACTAGTGTGTTTCCAAGGTTAGTTGCCTCAGATGTTTTTTGAAAACTGGATTATACCTTCACAAATGTTGAAGCTCTTTTCTATTATTTCGTTCAGAGAAGTGTTTTCGAACCAGTTTTGGGCTGATCATGTATAAAGAATTATTCTGAAACTCTGGTTGTCAAAGTGTTTCACGTCATTTTGTAAAAAAGAGCCTATTGCTGAATTTTGTTGGCGTTACACAACAGTTTCATAACGATCATCGCCCAGAAGAATTTTCTCTTATTACTGTTGTGCTCTTCTTAGAACGTCTATTCTGCTTTAAAACTTTACTGAACTTTATTAGTTATATATTAAATGAAAAGTTAAACTTATTTCAAAAGAATTATGCTGCCAGCTCTGTTGTGACCAGTGTCAAAGAGTTAGGTATTTTATTTTTTGGCATACCTGACGAGTGGCGTACATATCTTAGGACTTGGCTTCTCATTTTCGGCCAATAATAATCCTCAGCTATTTTTTAAAAGTTTTAAAATAACCTAAATGTGCTGACAATGGCGAATCATGACAATTTTTTAAAATTTTTAACGCGCTCAGACTGAGGGACCACCAGCTTCCACTCAGCTATATTAGTTTTAAGAGGAATTTTATTTTTTAGGTGTTTATATATATATCCATTTTTACCAACCAGTGAGGATAAAGTTCTGGATTTTCCTGAATTTTATTCCTAAGATTTATATACCACTTGTCAAGCGAATCCAACGATACGTCTAAAATATTAATTTCGGTATGAACAGATCTACTGAGAAAATCGGCAGGAACGTTTTCTCGGCCTGGAATATGCGCTAAATCAAAATCAAATTGTTGGATTTTTGTAAGCATTCTAGCCAACCTACCGGTTGGATTTTCCAAGTTACGTAACCATATTAGGGAAGCGTGATCCACTAAGACTTTAAATTTGGGGCCTAGTTCTACAAAACATCGGAACTTTTCCAATGCGAAAACAAGTGCTAGTAATTCCTTCATAGTGACAGACAAATTTCGCTCTGACTTGGTTAATGTACGACTAGCGTATGCTATAACGACATCTTTATTATCTTGTTTTTGCATTAAAATTGCTCCCACACCAAAATCACTTGCATCAGACTGAATAATGAAAGGTTCTGCAAAATTTGGTGAAGCCAAAACTGGTGCAGATACCATTCTTTGCTTAATATCCCTAAAAGCTTCTTCCGCCTGCGGCGTCCACTTAATAGGTTGTTTTTACCTTTCCCCTTAATAAGATCATTTAATGGCGCTACTAAGTTACTAAAATGCTCAACAAAACGCCGGTACCACGAACACATACCTAAAAACTTTTAATTTGAGTGGTGGTTTCAGGTTTTTTATAGTTAACAATTGCCTCAAATTTTTCGGGAGACGTTCTAAGACCTGAACCGTCCACTACATATCCCAGATAAGAAAGCGAATCACGAAAAAATTTACATTTTTAAAATTTATAGTCAGATTAGCGTCTTGCAGACGTCTGTAAACTTCCTTTAAAAGCGTTACATGATGATCAAAAGTTTTTCCAGTTATAATAATATCGTCTAAATAACAAAACACATAGGGTGCCATTTCTGGACCCAACACTCTGTCCATAAGTCTTTGTTGGACTTGAGCCGCATTAGAGATACCAAAAGGTAAAGTTTTAAATTGGAATAATCCCCGACCTGGAACAGAAAAAGCGGTTTTTCCCTTACTACGTTCTGTTAGAGGAATTTGCCAAAAGCTATGTCTTAGATCGATACTTGAGAGGTATTTAGCATCCCGTAACATAGACAAAATATCGTCCACCCTTGGTAAGGGATAACGGTCCTTTTTTAGGTCTCTATTAAGTGCACGTCCATCAAAAGTAAATCTATGCTCCCCATTACTTTTTTAACTAGCAATATAGGACTATTATAAGGGCTAAAACTGGGTTCAACAACTCCCATTTGTAACATTTTATCTAGCTCTTTATTAATAATTTCTAATTGATAAGGTGACATTGGCCATTGCCTTTTTTAAAAGGGGCGCATCCCCAGTATCTAAATCGACAGTTATTTTATCCGTGAGCCCTAACCTATCTTCTGAAGAGACGTTTTTGTACAAGTCAATGAGCTTCTGAGCCTCAGATGTTTGCTCTGGGGTTAAAATTTTTAACCCTGGTGGAGAATGGGATGAAACATTATCATCACTGGCGGTCACAACATTGACATAAACGTCATCTAAGTCAGAAGATACGTCCCAGGTATTATTATGAAAGTCAATTTTTAAGGAAAATCTTTTACAAAAATCTACTCCTAAAATAAGGTTACATTTTAGAGAAGGTACTACAAGAACATCGATGAGCTTTAATTGATTATTAAGCGATAAAGGCAATTGGCAAATTCCTGAAACAACTTGTTTTTGCCGTCTGCGACGGTAATTAATTTTTATCATAGTCGGACACTACTAAATTATATTTTTTTATCAAATGTATACCATAAGTACCCAAGCAAGAATTTGTAGCCCCGCTATCTAGCAAAGATATAATTTGATCATCATATAAACTTACTCTTATATAAGGTCTTTTATCAAAAGACATATTTACAAAAACAGGGAAAATTCTGGTTTAGCAAGAAATTCTTTAAGATAAGCCCTCCATGACTCCCAATCAGCTAAATCGGTAATAGGTTTACGAAAAGGTTTATTTATGTGTGGTTGAAAATTCAACCTGTTAACAATTTTATGTTTATAGAAAGTACGGCCAGTAATCACACTCTCAGCAGGGTCTTGGCCATGACCATGCTGCACACCTAGTTTTTTTGACTGCATTTTGGACAAGTTTTAACTACAAAGTCTGTTTTTCCGCAACGAAAACAAAACTTTTTTCGAGGGGCTTTACAGGTACTAAAAGAATGTCCTTCCTTACTGCAATTCCAGCAAGTGACATTTTTACTTCTTTTACTTTGAACATTTTCAATCTGAGAAACGCTTGGTTGACTTTCCACGTAGGCAAGGTCGGATTCTAAGCAACTTGCTGAAGGCGGAGTATATTTATTTTTAAAAAGGTTGCTTCGTCTATCCTTTTACAGTAATCCGATCAATTCTTTAATATCATTGACCTCGGTTAACACTAAATAATTTAAATATTTTGGTAATAGATTTCGCCTTATTATTTTAAGCTTTTCTGCCTCTGAAGGAGGGTTAGATAGACGAGAAAATAAATTAAGCATGGTAGAAACAAATAGAATAACGTTTTCATTTTTTCCTTGACATCTATTTTTTATTTGATCTAATAAGTTTTCCTCGTAACAGGGAGGTAGAAAATCACGACCAAGCGCGTCAGTTACGTCTTTCCAGTTAGTAAAGTTCTCGCGGTTTGCCCTAAACCAGGTAAGAGCAGCCCCTTGAAACAAGTCTAAACAACTCTGAAATAACTCTGTCTCATCTACACTACGAGCCAGAGCCAACTCAGAGACCCTCTCCAAAAATGCCTTAACACTGGTTGTACCATCAAAATTTATACCCCATTTATAAATAGGAACTGATTTACATGTTGAGCTAGTAACATTTAACGGTTGGTCCGTGTTATTTATTGCCGGAGCAAATGAAAGACGAGAAGCCCGTTTCCCTTTTTGCCTTAAGCGAGTGTATAGTTCGAATGCGGTCGCGTACCATTCTTTTTATAGTTTGAATATTTATTTAAATCGTCGGCATCCGGGAATACAGTTTCTGTTACCTGAAAGCGTTTTATTCTTTCTGACAACATTATGAGACGAGAGTTAATAATTCTGTACATTGAATCTGTTGTTGGACCGTCAAAATCAATAATCATACTTTCAAGCTCCCGTAAGCTCTTGTCAATGTTTGCAGTTTCCGATTGATATTCAAAATTAGGGTCTTCCCTATTAATAAAACTACCCTGATCTATTAAGTTATTCACTATTCCGCGTTTGGTATTCAGAGTTTTTCTCCTAGAACTGATTTGGAATAAAGATAAAAGATAATCAATTTCAGACTCCGTTAAATGTTTAGCTTCTATTACTCCCTCCATAATAACTTTATAAAATTTACCTCAAAAAAAAATCTTGATGTGTACAAGCCAGCTACCAAAACAGTCAAAAGCCAATATTAGGCAACCAGAACTTTAAAGTATGCTAAAACCGTAAGATAATTATATGTGGGTCAAGAGAAAAACTAATTAATCGTAAAAAAATTTAAAGAATGTTAACAAAGCTGGTAAAACAGCCAATACCTGAAAGTACTAAACGTTAAAACGACAATCTAGCAATATTCAGGGACGATTACTTACTAAAATTTAAATTTCACAATAGAAAAAATTATCAGTCATGAATTTATAAATTATATGCACCAATGCAAAAAAACAGATTTAAATATGTGAGAAAAAAATAAGGTTCTCCTATCAGTTATTCCCACCGCAAGGAAGGCAGAATGCGCAATGAAATAGCAGGAAAAATGGAACAAAGCCCCACGTTCAAGGCTCCACTTTATATAATGTTTTCTTAGGGTGTTATAAAAAACTATTATATAACTTACCTAGGAGGTTCTTTTTGTATTTTTTTTTTTTATTAAAATTTCTTTTACCGTCCCTAGGGCCCGTAGGCTAGCTACTACGGTGCAGCTGGGTAGTTCTACTTAGTTCCCCATTCCTGCCATAAATCATATGCGGGTTCTGTCCCCCCTTAAAGCAGTCTCTACAAGAAAGAAGGCCCCTTTTTATATTATTAGTTGGAATACTTGGGCGCCACACACGAAACGTGTATTAGAATCTTAAGACCCTCCTTCTTGCAGAAACCCCCTCGTGTGTGGGAGTTGAAATAATGATAGTCAAACCTTTGCAATATATACAGTTTTTATTAATAGTATGAGAATATATACAGTTATTTACAGATCCCTGCCTTGGGATGGCCTCAAATTTTAATAATAATGTGAAAGGAAATACAAATTATAATAGATCCCTGCTTCGGGATAACCTCAAATTTTATTAATTAATAGTATGAAAATAAATACAAATTATAATGGGTCCCTTCTTCGGGATAGCCCCAAATTTTAATAATAGCGTGAAAATAAATACTAACTATAACAGATCCCTGCTTTGGGATAGTCTCAAATTTTAATATTAGAACAAATTTACTTTAAAAAGGATCAAAAAATTCATAAATGTGAACAATCTACTCTCACCTAGGTCTTCTTCGCATCGCAGTCCTCCAAGAATGTGGGTGGATCTTACTTAAGCCTCGGCACTTGAGGTCAAAGGGTCAAATCCAGCTCGAAACGCCCGCCTGCCGCTTTATGAGAATGCCGTAGCTATTTCTGAGTGACCACCAACGTAACAGATCATGAATTACAGCATTCAGGAGGTAGTAATGATTGTGTGAATAACACGAAAGCGAATTCGTGCTTGTAATATAAAAAGAAGTAGGAAACTAAGTGGATAACGAAGTAAATGAAGAAAATGAAGACAATGAAGTCAATGAAGACAAATGAAGTGGCCGTTGAGCTAAAAAGAAAAAAAACGCAAATGTAGCTTGCTGTAAAATAACTTCTCAAGATTTAGCCCCCTTTTTCTTAATTAAAAGTATTTAAATTTGTTTTCCTTTTTTTTAAATAAAAGAAACTGGTAAAACTAAAAAAATGTATCAAACAATACTCAAAGTTCAATAATCACCACATAAATGACCACTCTTTCTAGAAATTACAATTAATATTGGTTAAAAATTAAATTTAAATAATATAAAACATATTCTTTATGGTTTCCCTCAAAAATTTGATAATTTTAAAAATCGTATTACCTTGCCGATAACTTTAGCACTTCTAAATGAAGAGATTTGACGAATTTTCGGTATAGAACGTGCCGGCTTTTCTGAAAAAAAAGGTAAAAAGTGCGTTGTAGACGACAGTAACGAATTTATTAAATTAATTTTAAAATGACTCTACTTTTCAAAACTAAAACGATATTTAAATAAAAAGATTAAAAGGACTTGGATATAGTTCAGTTATTACCTGGCTTTACACTGGGTATCACTAAAATTTGTTAAAATTTAAATAAAACTTAAACCCGGTTTGCCACTCTAGATCGGCCACTTGCAGAATTGCAAAAGAAAGCTTAAAATTATTTATTGCAGCTCCAAGCCTCGTATTTGTTAAGTGCTCAAAAAAACATCACAAAAAGAAGGTCTGTTTAAAGAATGGCATCAATATTACACTTCATAAAAAGAGATATCTTAGTTAAATGACTATGTCAATAAGTTAAATAAAGATGAACAGAAGTAGCGCTGTCGATTATTAATCTACTAAGTATCCAAGGCGAGTATATCGTCAACAAGCTTCTAAATAAGAGACCCGATAACTATGTAGTCGGATTATCACCATCTCTCTCATTCACGGCAGCAAATTCACTACGCACGAGAAAACCAGCTACTCCTGAACTAATCCTTACTTACAAATGAACACGCTAGCAAGACATGTTTCGCGGGATTATTTAAATTTACAGCCGGTAGTTATTTAAATCTATTTAATTAATTTGGCAAAGGTAATATGATTTAAAAGGCTTAAGTTAATTTAAAAGATGAAGTTAGATGAATAAAAGTTTGGAATTTTGTGGTTTTTGTGTATTAATTGCGTGCAGGCGGTAATAATAGTATGCGAAATCCTCTAAGGTATTAACGTAGTGTTGTAAATCCACCGACATTCTATGGGGGTTGCCTAAAAATCAATATAAAACTAAATTACGAAATTAGTTATAAACAAACCAAGTATTTACTAAGGGAATTTGCTAGGTTGTCGCTTCATAAGTTTATACATTATACCGTTGTATAAGAAACAACGTTTATATTATAATATTATTATTATACATTAACACTCATTCTTGACAAATTGGCGGAGACACAGCTAAGCATAAGAAATTTTGAATCATTAGTTTTGTGTAAAAGTGACACGTTACAAACTTAGTGTTTGTTTTTTTGCAGAGACTTACCCACTGATCTCAATGGATTGCCAATGTTATAACCTGCGCGAAACAAAAGTTACATTTCATGGGCGCAAAAACCGGTTTTTGCGCAAGCCAGTTGAGGGTAAACGCACCTGGCACCAAACAAACTATTCGCATTATCGGAAAAAATTTGTCGATGGCGTCCAGGTTTTTTGTTCAAAGTACGGTAGCTAATGATCGTCACGGTCAGACCGCGGACAAAGGGTACGGGGTGCCGGTGTTTGTATTTTGTCACGGCTTTTAGGTGCGCATGTTCGTCCACCCGCCAAATTCGGTCCATACTATATTTCTTTATTTTTACAGAAAACCAATGCACAAGAGGCCATAACAGCTTCAATTGGAAATGATTTTCGTGAGGCATACATAAACATTGTTAAAAGGCAGGCACCGGTAAATAAAGACGTTGACAACCCTCTTGATGAAACAGAATTTATTACCAAAAGATCTCTGGAGTCCCAACTTATGAAGAGCATACATTTAAAATATATGTATAGTGAAATATATAGTTAATGTAAATTATGATACTTTGATTATATTTTCATTAAAAAGAATCCTTTCATTCAAACAAACTTTTAACATAATTATTGCTTTTCTTTTGCTACCCGCCTACTAAATAACTTAGTGTTTTTTTTTGCAGAGACTTACCCACTGATCTCAATGGATTGCCAATGTTATAACCTGCGCGAAACAAAAGTTACATTTCATGGGCGCAAAACCGGTTTTTGCGCAAGCCAGTTGAGGGTAAATGCACCTGGCACCAAACAAACTATCCGCATTATCGGAAAAAATTTGTCGATGGCGTCCAGGTTTTCTGTTCAAAGTACGGTAGCTAATGATCGTCATGGTCAGACCGCGGACAAAGGGTACGGGGTGCCGGTGTTTGTATTTTGTTAAGGCTTTTAGATGCGCATGTTCGTCCACCCGCCAAATTCGGTCCATACTATATTTCTTTATTTTTACAGAAAATCAATGCACAAGAGGCCGTAACAGCTTCAATTAGAAATGGTTTTCGTGAGGCATACATAAACATTGTTAAAAGGCAGGCACCGGTAAATAAAGACGTTGACAACCCTCTTGATGAAAACGAATTTGTTACCAAACAGATCTCTTGGACTGGAGCTCCAACTTATGAAGAGCATACATTTGGAATAGATAGTGAAATATATAGTTAATGTAAATTATTATATTTTGATTATCTTTTTCATTAAAAAGAATCCTTTCATTCAAACAAACTTTTAACATAATTATTGCTTTTCTTTTGCTACCCGCCTACCAAATAACTTAGTGTTTTTTTTTGCAGAGACTTACCCACTGATCTCAATGGATTGCCAATGTTATAACCTGCGCGAAACAAAAGTTACATTTCATGGGCGAAAAACTGGTTTGTGCGCAAGCCAGTTGAGGGTAAATGCACCTGGCACCAAACAAACTATCCGCATTATCGGAAAAAATTTGTCGATGGCGTCCAGGTTTTCTGTTCAAAGTACGGTAGCTAATGATCGTCACGGTCAGGCCGCGGACAAAGGGTACGGGGTGCCGGTGTTTGTATTTTGTCACGGCTTTTAGGTGCGCATGTTTGTCCACCCATTCATTTGTTTACTGCGCGAGGTCGTAAAAATCCGAAAAATGCTTCTTGCCACTGCGGATCTAAATGTAGGTTATCTATGGACTTACCACACACAATTTGTGCCTCCGCTTACCTTTTACAGGCAACTAATTGTAAGCCAATAACATAAAATGAGCACAAAATTATCTTAAAACCACAAATTTATTAATCATAAATCAAAATACTAAATAGACTGACTCGACTAAATTTTTTATCAAAAACGAGGAAGTATAGAATCTGCTGACATATGGTCCGCCATGCTGCAAGGCAGTGGCGCCTTTGTCAATAGGCTGAGTAGGCTGAAGCCTAGGGCGGCGGATTTTGGGGGGCGGCAAATAAATGGAAGTGAGGACCTTTTTTTTTTGTTGCTCTTCAAAATTTTGTCATGATGAATAATTTTGTTGGATTTGGAATTATTCATTGTACCTACAATCGAAAGAAATGGAAGGAAGGATTTTTTTTTTTTTTTAAACTTTTTCAGACGGAAAAAGATGAGGAAATGGGCGGCGAAAATAAAATAGCCTACGGGCGGCAAGGCTGGGGGCGGCGAAAATAAAATAGCCTACGGGCGGCAAGGCTATAAGTGCGCCTCTGCTGCAAGGCTAACAAGGCAACTGTATCTATTATAAAGACCGTGCGACAAATCAAGTCAGTAGTGACGATACCCAGAATTAACCACCACCACTCAAACGTGGCTGTATCTAACCCTGGCGTAGATAAAAGGGGGTAATTTACGCCGCCCCCGTCCTCCTAAATGCTAAAAAATGTTTTAAGGGTTATTACATGTAAAGGTTTTGAAGTAGCGG
The DNA here is from genome assembly GCA_014170235.1 of Listronotus bonariensis. Taxonomy (NCBI): domain Eukaryota; kingdom Metazoa; phylum Arthropoda; class Insecta; order Coleoptera; family Curculionidae; genus Listronotus; species Listronotus bonariensis. Next base: position 7,969 of record JACEGR010003168.1, on the reverse strand, counting down.
CATTTTCTTAGATAACCAGAAAGTATTTTTTTATGGTGAGGCCTTTTTTTGCTTTTTCAAGGCAACAATTAAGTAAGTAAAATAAATATTACAAAAAAAGTTCATTAAAATATAGAAATTTCAAAATCTACACAAAAAAAGTTCATTGACCCATATATTTTTTTTCACGACCGTTAAAAAAATCTGTTTTTTAATTGCAAATAAGAAGATAAAGTACTCCTTTCTAGTACACTATATAAGGTGGTAAAAAAGTAACTTTTTTAACACTTTGAAGCTTTTTTCACACTGTGAATTAGTGTTTTCTTTCCATGCCTTCTACAATTATCTTAAATATCAATTTATGCAATATAAAAGTAAACGCTACCTCAACTGAACCAAACAGTCAAGTTACGTCATTATTTTTTTATTTCATCATCAATTTTAGGCGTTCAACCAATTATAACCGCGGTAATAATTGGTGACAACTTTGACATATAATACATTGTTTAAACGTCAACATAACCGATTGGTAAATACCGTTTTAGAATTGGTTCTTCACCTAAAATTGATTATTGTGTCACCAGTTTTAAAAGTTAGAAATTATTTTAAATAAATAGTAATAATAAATTTAGATAATTAAGAAATTAAAAGAAATTTATACTGTTCTAATTATTATTTCTACAAAAGTAGGTAAGTACGACAATTTTCTAAAATTAAATAATAAATGCATAGTTATGAACGGAATAATTGTCTTTTAAAAGATAAGGAGGCTATGATATTTTATTGCAATATAATGGCTGTACTGCAAAAATTAAAATTAATAATTAATAAAATAAAACAAAAATATACTTTGTTCATAGTCACTTTAATTGAATGTTTAGCCGTGACAGCTGTTTCGTAGTACAACTACATTTTCAAACGTGCAAAATTCTTTAAAATTAATAAGTTTAGATAAATAAAACATGTATAAAATGTTATTTTGTAAAATTTTTATACCGTCGTGGAAAAAATATATATGTAACACATGCATAAACTGTCTTTTTTTTACTCATGGGATTGCCGCGCTCGCCTAACGGCTCGTCCTGTCAAACTTCCCATTCGTAAAAAAGTATGCACTTGTTACATAAATTACTGTTATAAAGTTATTATAAAACAATGTTTTGAGTCATACTGTAAATGCGGTTTAAGAATAAAAGCCCTGCCAAGTTTCAGTTATATCAATACAGAAATAAAAAAATGTCAACCAAAATGTAAACTCGTGGGAACCCGCCACAAACCCGCTATACCTTGAGAAGAGGTCCGAAGCGGTCCGGAACCCTATTCTCCATTTTGAGTGAAGTGAACCTTCCTCCACCCGATGGGAACGTTCACATCATCAATCATTTCTGTCGGTAGTTATATTCCGAATTTTTAAATACAGCGCAACGATGCGCTTGATTTAAATAATTTTTTTATAAGTATAAAAAATCATAAATAAATTTTTTATTTTAACAAAGAGCACACGAAAAAATAACAATACTTAAACTTAATTTTTGAGGTTAAACATAAGTAAACAACCAAAAATAATCACTATGCGCAGGCTTCCCCCAATATGAATGGGCTTTTACTGCTTGAAACCAAGAAAAGCAATTTCTCTTACTTTTTGAACGATGTAATTATACACACGACTTTCAAGAATATAGTTGAATTGAATTTTAAAAGAACCACCTCCAAAATTCCATTGATATGATCATTCTCACGACACGAGAATAGGGGCCCCGATCTGATTAGAATTGCTTACCTTCTGAAATAATAACAAATTTCGGAAACAATGGTAATAAAAAGCGTGGGGGCGTTTTAATTTAGAATAAAATATCGTTCGAGTATTTAATAAATAAATAAAGTTCGTACAAAATAATAGAGTAATAAAGTTTAAATTTATTATGCCCTATTGTTATATTAGTAATATATATATAAAGCAACAAAACATATGCCTTGTAAAAGTGTTAACTGATTGTAATAAAAAATGTAAGTAAAACTTTATGTACATATATGTAAGGGTGGAGTGAATTTTTTTTCTTACCTTGGGGATGAAATTTGTCGTATTAAACAAGAAAATTTTTGAAAAATGCAAAAGTGGTATTACTTAGCATCTTAAGGAGGCCCACTACTTTTGAATATTAATTATAGGTAAAAAAATTTTACTGCAAATTTTCTTTTTTTAAGGTTAATACACGAATATGATTTCAAATGCTACTTACTCTCGTGGTTACTAAAAAGCTTGTTTTTCGTGGCTAATAAAAAGCTTGTCACCTTTTGTTTTGTTTTAATTGCAATAGTGATTTTTTTTAACTTTTACCTTCTAATTGAACTAAAAAGATGTTTTCAATGATAAAAAAAAATTGCAGCCAAAAATGTTTACTTATAGTTAATTTTCAAAATAAGTGAGCCACCTCCCCAAGCAGCAAGCTGACGTCTTATTGACGTCTCTTTTTAGTCATTTTTGGTCATATTTGGTCAGCAAAGACGTCATAGGATGACGACAAAATGACGTTAAATTGACCTCCCTAAGTCACAGAAAAGAGTCGTTCCGTCAATGATGTCATATTGAGTTTTTAAGATGACAAATAATTAACGCATATACTTTTTTAAAGCTAAAATAAAACAATATTGTATTTGAAAATTTAAATAGAAAAAAACTCCTGTCCTGAACTGCGTACAATTTTCTTTCACTGCAAGGTCGCATCTCTAGGGACACTGTCCAACCTGGAGATGTAGATTTTTACACTAGCCGAAGATATTTCTTTCAAAGCAAATTAAGATCTCCAACCGCAGACCGGTCTCAAACTATTTTGGTTTCATTGGAACGGTGTAGGAGATAAGAAGTGAAGATATTGAATAACCGTAGAAATTTGATGTGCATTACGCCATATACCGGTAGAGTTTTTTTATTTTAATTTTGTAAAATTATTAGTCTTATTTTTATGTCATATGATATTTTGGTTGGATTTTGACACAAATCATATAATGTCACAAAATTTTTCTGGAGGGGTTGCTAAACATGATGTTATTAGATTTTTATGAGCTAGTATGACGAAAAAATGACGTCGAAAAGACTCGCTTTAACAACGTCAAAAACACGTCAGTAAAATCACGTTAAAATGACGTCACAATTTTGGTCTGATGACGTCTTATGACCAAAAATCACTAAAAATAACGTCATAATGACGTCAGCTTTCTGCTTGGGTCAAGATGGTAAGTAATACCACTTTTTTATTTCTGAAAAATTTTCTTGTTTATTAATGACAAATTCCACCCCAGGCTAAGAAAAAAAATAAAAATTTATTTTACTTCACCCTAATATACGTATCAGCGAGAAAATTCAAAATTGGCAAATGTTAGTGATGACCGGTAAGTGTGTGGACACATTGGGTTGAAGTAAAAAAGTAGGGCAAACTCTGTAGAGAAATATCTTTAAAAGACTGCTAAAGATTCGTTTACCATTTTGGTATTTGAAAAGTATTGGACATAAAAAGTTAAAATTGTTATATCGGCACTGTTGCCAGATTTTTTTATTAAATATCCTATTGATTTCCATTTTTTAAAAATATTCACGTCCCAAAATTTTCTAAAAATTCCGTTTTTTAAACTAGCTGCCAAAATATTTCTAAAACCGTTTCAGCTGTATTTACAAATTTCAGTATTTGACGGTTTCTGGGCAAGCAGAGTTGAATAGTGATACTCGTCACTGTTGCCAGATTGATTTTCCAGTTTTGCGCTTAATTTATTAGTTTTTGGTATTTTAAAATGGAATGCCCTATTTAACCCGGCATGCAATAAAAGAAGAACGCTTACTATTTTTTTCAAAATAAAAGGTCGCTGCATAGCAATATCGCTTTCGGGCAAGAGTAAACCATTAGTGGGAGGCAGCCTTTGCTGCTTTTAGCACCAAATAAAAAAACCTTTTTTTCCAAACAATGTGCTCTTGGTGAATCTTTGTATTTATATTGTAATTCTTAAATAACAGAATTTTAAATTTTATAAATAATTAATTTTTTAGATTATTAAAAATGAAGCTTGGTCTAACTGTTGTCATCATTGTTATTGTCGCTTTATGCGAAATACATGTAAGTAGATACTAATATAATTATACAGGAATATTGTTGAGCAACAAAAATAATTAAAAATAATTAATAGTTTAAAAAACCAAAAAAGAAAACACGCTTTTATATGCAACCAAACTAAAAATTAGAAAATAATTTTCATTAAAAAATATTGTCATTTCATAGTAAAAAGCGTAGGAGTGCATTTTACTATTTTTTCATAACTTTTCCATCATAAGATATTGGTAAATATAACTTAATTATATAACATTTAATAGATATACTTAAGCATCCCACGCTTATCACTGTAAATTGGGACGGTTTATTTTTTTTTTAATGAAAAATTGTATGTTTTCTAATTTTTAGTTCGGTTGCATATAAAAGCGTGTTTTTAGTTTTTTAAACTATTAATTATTTTTCATTTTTTAGTTTTTTGCTACTCTTGACAAAATGGCTAGAAAAATTTTATAATGAACAAGAGCGGCAAATTTTAAAATTTTTCCAAACAGATTTGCAACTCACTACAAAAAAATTTCTTCTTCTTTAAGTAGCAAAGTTTGAAATTCCTGCCAACAGATGGCAATCCAGGCAATGTTTGGACCGTTGCCAACATATTGCAACCCACTAAAAAATTTCTTCTTCATTTAATAGCAAAGTTTGAAATGTTGCCAACAGATGGCAACCTAGGTGTTGTTTTTATAATATAATGGATTTTTTTTCCTGGCGATCCAAAAAAGATAACGGGATACTGTTTGCAGATTATTGCATTGTCATGGGTCCTTAATACGTGTGCAAAGTTTCAAAGAAATCGAATAGCTGGAAGTTGGTTAAAATTAGGCTCAAAGATTCCGTTACATAGGCAGCCAGATAGTTACAACCCAAGTTAATAAAAGCGTGTTAAAAATCGCAACTGTGCCCATTATAACCTGCTCTTGATTTGTGCGCCTTAAATTTGTTAAGCTGCGTCCAGACTTGCAACAATTCGCCGAACATCCGTACAAACAAACCAACCTATTTGCGCGCTCCTTTAATACAAAAACTGACAAGCTTTGAATCACTGCGTAATCATTCCTCAAGCCCTTGGAACGACGTGAATTCCGTCCACGTCCACATCCACGCTATGTGGGGCTATGTGGCGCACAATTCGGTGCGGCAAATGGTTGCAAGTCTGGACGAAGCATATAAGACACACACCCGCAGTGCAACGAACCGTAGTGCAACGATCTGTGGACAAAAACCTAATTTTCCCAGCAAACACTATTTGCCGGCAATATACATTTTTCGTATTGGCATTGATGGTAAAGCATTGGCAATTGGTGGCAATATTATGCCAACATCTAATACGCATTAAAAAGTTAACCCTAAATAAACACTCAATTGCCAATAAATTTTACATGCAGGCGAATTGCCGGCAAGTATACAAAAATGGCGGCATACCAATCCTGATTAAATAAAGCATGCCTTTTTGTTGCAGGCAAATAAATATTGGATTTTTGAAGGCAAACCTTCAAAGCATAATTATACTTTTCAAACCATATTATTAACATTGGTATTTAACTAACATTCAAACAATTTTTTTGATCTGTTTTATTGTATATTTTTTACATAATTTAAAGGAAATGGCCTTTTCCTAACATTTTATTAATACAAATCATGCAAATAAAAATTAAGTCAAACAAAATGTTTATTATGTATTTTTGAGAGAATAAAAATAAAATGATGAAGGTGATAAATTCAAATTTCCCGCTTAGCCGAAATACAAGATTTGACAATTTGACAGATGCTTTTTGTTTGGCCGTTTTGTGCAATTGTTTTCTAGGTGGTTTTCTAGCTTTTAGTTTCTTTTTTCAAGAAAGGAGTTTTTAGTAGACTTAATTAAGTGTATTCATTACCTAATTAGTGTGTGTTGTGTAATTAATTGGTAATGGCTAGTCAAGAAGGCGGGTGATTCAAGTAGACTGTTAGGAGCTGTAAACATTTTGTTTAAAACCTTTTAAATTTGTAGTTACCTCAAAAAATTATATGAAATCAGGGAGTTACCTTATTAAAAGTTTTAAAGATGTGTTAATAAAAAAATTATATATACCTATTTAATAGTTTTTTTTTACATTTAACTCCTTTAAAATATTTCTCCCTATGTTTTGGATCTGAAAATTGAGTGTAAGTGTCCCTTAAATACTTACTCTTTTAAAGTGTTTTCTTTTGATTTACTATCTTTTTTAATTTTATTACATACTTTTTATTTTTATTTTTTGGTTTATTGTTACGGTATAAAAATTTATATTATGTAATTTTTTATTGATGAAGTTTTCCGGCCTTTCTTACTCATTTTATTCGATTACAAAATTCTAAATATGGTATTTAACTTTTGGGACATTCAACTTATAAAACTTGCAATACTTATTTAATGATAAATACCATTATCCTAAACGCATTTTCTTGCCAATAACTTATTCATGATGGATGCCATCATCCTAAACGCATTTTTCCATCATAACTTATTAATGACGGATGCCATCACATTATCTGCAACACGTGGCCTAATAACGGCCAATTGCCCACTTTCGCGTCTTTTTGAAACCTTTTTGCCAATGCCTTGCCATTAAAGAGTGTTGGCAATGCCAGTAAATTAAATGTACAACGCCGGCAAAAAATGTTATGTGGGTTGTTTTTTAGCATCCATTTTTGGTTAAAATTATGATAAGTTCACCGAATATGGAATTAAATTTATTGCATTACAGTAAAGACAATTAGTAGATTTATTAGTTGCGATTTTGCCTAAATTACAAGACTTTTAACAAAAAAAAAAGTGTTTTATTACTCTTAAATGATGAAGGCAACAAATACATGTAAATTTCCTAATATTTACGTCTTAACGACTTAATTATTTGATATTCAATTTGTTCTTTTCAATAAAGTAAAGTGGTGCAGATATTTCTTAATTTTTCTCTTTTGGCAAATTGCCTTAGCTATAAAAAAACATATGTGCAGTTCTTTCCTATTTTGTTTTTTTACCTTTGGACAAACCACGAAGGCTAAAAGCCTAAATACTAACGAACCGTGGGTGTCTTAAGCGAGGTAAGAGGAAGTTTGTTGACATGGGACTTAAATACTTCAAGATTTGGTCTGGAAGAAAAGACGTCCGTGGGCAGCAGGTTCCACATTCTAGAAACTCTAGGGATAAAAGAACAAACAAAGTGGGAAGTTCGGGGCCTGTCCAGTTGGACCGTATAGAGATGCATAAGCGCGGAACCACGAGTTTCTCTGTTGGGGACCGTGAGTGGAGGAACTATACTGGACAATTCTTCAGAGCAAAAGCCATGGAAGTACCTATAAAAAAGCGATAAATTCCCCACAGCCCGACGATGGGCAAGAGAAAGAAGCTTTCCTGTAAATAAGGGATCATTAATGAGACGATTAGCTCTTTTTGAATAGAATCAAGAATGCTTAGGGTTGTGGGGGCCGCCATAGTAAAATAAATCCGATTCCTGCATGATAAGTCAAAAGTAGTTACTAAAACTCGTTTATTATGAAAACTTTTTTACGTTTCTTTTTAATATTATGTACCGAATGTTTAGTTTTAAATTTACAATTCCTTAACTATTTAAAAAGAAAATAATATCAGTTTATGAAGTCAATTCTGTAGCTTTAAATCAGCTATCGGAGTTTTATTGTCAGGATATAAGACACAAAGATCATCTAAAGAAAAATACTACATTTAATTTGTCTATCTGTATAGTTTTAAATATGTATATTGATTTTGTCCAACAGTCCCACAAACTCGCTGTACTTTGCCCCCTTGCAGCCCTCCGTTACAACCCTCCAAATGCCTCCTACACTATATTTTTTATTTGGCACTGGCTTAACAAGCACCGGCGGAATTGCTTAATAATAAGACAAAAACCGCC